>JAWWEA010000115.1:14442781-14466939 GCA_035222095.1 Andricus quercuspetiolicola | reverse complement strand
GAGTGTCGATAGCGGCCTATAAAGATAATCCAACCCATCAACTACTCTGCCAGGCAAGAAAGAGTAACGACTACCAAGAAAAGTCGAATCTACCAAAACCAATCGGAGTAATCCTGGAAAACTAGTTAAATGAACTATCAACTCAAATGCCTCATATCCAGATTAACCAAATTAGTGCAGATCCTCCATGGTGTATTATATTAACAAAAATCGATCTCAGATTTTCACAGTATAAGAAGGAAGAACTCCCTAACCAACAAGGGATAGAAAATGAAAGAAAGACTCCTCGAGAAAATGGAAGAAAGATACTTTAATTTCACCCTTATTTTCACCAACGGATCCAAGACTGAAACTGAAACTGGCAGTCCTATCTACACCAACAACCTAGAAATCTATTTCAGTTTACCCGAAAAATGCAGCGTCTTTTCAACTGAGATGGCTGCCTTAGTTAAAGCATTTGAGATATGTAAAACCCTTCCCGGAAACAACTTCTTAATCTGTAGTGACACACTCTGTAGCCTCCAGAATATCCAAAAAAGAAACTCCAAAGACCTAAGAATCCAAAGAATCCATAAACTTTACACTGAATGCAAACAAAATAACAGAAACATCATTGCCACGTGGATGCCCTCCCACGAAGGTATCACAAGTAACGAAGAAGCTGATCTTCTTGCAATTTTTACCACTATATTATCAATCGAAGAAGCAAATCTTTCCCTTCTCCTCTCTGATACCGAAAATTACCTTCAACAAGTAATCCATAACCACTGGAAAAAACCTCTTGAATGTTATAGATACGAAAGCTTCCCTATCACCAAAATTAATCATAACCATCAAACATGGAAGACCCTTAACAGAAAAGATCAAGTAGTTATCACTCGACTTCGAATTGGACACACGAAATTCACCGATAAACACATCCTTGAAAAGTCCAATCCTCCCCAATGTGATCAATATAACATCACAATCAACATAAAACATCTCATTATTGAGTGCAGGAAATACAATGATACCCGGAATTAATCAGGAATATCAGACTCTCTTCAAGAAGCATTAGGACAAACCACGGAAGCCGAAAAAACAGTCAAATACTTCAAAGAAATCAAGTTTTTTCACAAATTTATTCTAATACAATAAAAAAATTTTCTAAACACATTCTGCTATACTAACAATTTTTCCCTAACAGATGAATCTTACAAGATTGAACAATAACCATACAATAGCATCAATCCAAATCTTAGCTTAACTGTTCCTGTCACTAATTTAGCTGTAGATGCGATGTTAAATAAACCTTAAAAAAAAGTACTTGAAATTATTAAACTATTACAGTTAAAAGTATGTACATTTACATATGCTATATTATACCAAACAGAAAAAAACTAATTTTAAAATTAAATAACACCTTTCTCATTTGTGATTTTAACTTTATAATTAGGAACCACTAGTTTCTTAATGGTAGAAGTTCTTGGGGATTTAATTAACATGTTTAATTTGGAAAGCTTTCACAAAATAATGATTACAGGATATTCTTGAATATATTAAGTTATCACTCTGGCATATTAAAATATATTAATGATACAAAAAACATAATAAATACTTTCTTAAGTTTGTTCCAAAAGTCCATGAATTTGAATAAAAACTTTTAAAAATATTTTATTTTCATTCTTAAAATTCAGTGCATAATTAGCGTATTAGTATTTTGAATAAAAGATATTTTCCTGAGATTATCAAAAGAGATGAAACGAAGTTTGATATAAATATAATACCAGAAATATAATGCTACTTTTATGAATAAAAAATCATTGTTATATAATTTTATATTATAACTGAAAAAAACATCAAGCATGGTCCAAGAAATATCCCGAAACTTCCAGGATTTTCCAGATGTATAGAAATCCCTGAAAATTCGTGGTTTTCAAAGGGAGTATAAATTGGTCAATGCCATCGTTTGCATACCAATTCGATCATCAAATTCTATTTTCAAACAGAAAATAATCCACTGTATACGTACCTGAAACACAAAATAAATCTTCGCGTTAGTACTTAGTATAACAATAATGTTTTTTTAAAATTACATAGTACTTGAAGAACCCATTTAATTATCCATCTGTGAATGGTTAAATATCAATTATCTAAATTTATTAAATAAAATTGGAGAATTAAAAAAAGGAATATATGCAACTTTTTATACATAAAATTAAATAACAATTTTCTTTAATTTATAAAAGTAACTTTATGTGATCCAAAATTTCTTAATGGTAGAAGCTTTTAGGAATTTCGTGATTACAGGATATTCTTAAATGTACTCGTTTTATCACTATCGAATAACTAAAGAAATGAATAATACTAAAAACAAAATGAATCTTTTTTTAAAATTTGTTGCAATACTCCAACAATTTGATGAACACTAAGAAAAAAACCATGAATTAAAGAAAATTTACTTGATTTAAAGAAATGATCGTACTGAATATGTCAAATGAAACATTTCTTTAATAGAAAGAAATGGTTTTATCTATACCAGAAGTATGCAATTATTGTTGCAAATAAATATTTATTTCAGTCAGTGGAATATTAATTAACCGAAAGTACGTTGTTATTGATTGAAAGAAATAAGATATTTGTGTTCAAAAATCAGGTGGTTGATATAGTCAAATTTGATTTTAAATCAAGAAAATATTTCTTTCAAACAAATTAAAGTCCATCAGTAGAAGTAAAAGTTTGTCTTCTTTCGAAAATATGATTCCTTGTTTCAAAGAAGCATACTCTAAATTTTACCAAATTTTTATTATTTTTTTTTAGTTTATTATGCTTTTACTATGAGTTCCTGTGATCGTAAGATGATATTGTTCAGTATAAGCATGCAAGAAAGCTGACAAAATATTAGTCGAATCAAGGAACCAAATCCTTGATTTAAAGAAAAGAGAGAATAGTTTTAAAAAAGTAATTTATCAAAATAAACACACCTTGAAATTAAACAAATATTCCACTGAAATACAAAAACACCGCCCCTGTTGAAAAAATTTGAGTAGTTGAAATACAAAAATTCTAATGCAGCGTTTGTTCAGAAGTTTAATGTAAGAACAATAATTATAAGATAATATTATTTTGATAGAAATGTTGTTTTTCATTTCTACAGGGTGAACAAAAATTCTCAAAATATTTCAGGAACAATCAAAACTGATGCTGAAAACAGAGAAAGCATAATAGTGTCAGATGACGCACCTACATTGTCACATCTTTTTATTACAACTATGGTGAAAATTTGTGGTTAACTTATTAAAAAAAACTGCAAGTAATTAAACACTTGTTTGCTCGATAAGCGCAACCACTGAAAGCTTAATAAGAACCACGAGAAGATATTTATAAAATTTTCCATAACTTTACATTATATTTCATGCAGTATCATAATTATAATGGTTGCTTCTAAATTTTGTAGGCAGAAGATTTATTTGATCGAAATACTACTTTCCTAAGCAGCAATGCGCACAATAGTTGAGGTTTTTGTCTCTATATTATTATTATTATTTGAACTTTAATATTCAATAGTTTTTTGACGCCGTGCGAGCTTATTTCGACAAATAAACTATAACTATACGCTATACTATAAATATAACTTTGATTGGATCAAACGAAATAAATATTTTCTTCAATAAAAATTATTCTAGTTTAATTAACTTGAAATTCACACTGTGTTTTATAACCTTATCTCGTATCGCCAGACCTTCTAGACATGCAAAACATAAGAAAATGAGAATGGAAACAAACAAACTTCATTAAAAATTGAATATTCAATCTTCAATTACTTTTAGTTTGGAGTATTAATCTATTTAAAACCATTCTTATAGCATACTTTACACTATGATAGATACCTCGAAACAATAAACCTTTCCTAATTCACTAAAATTGCTTAGATATCTTTCAGGGACATAACAGTGAAAGATTCTAGACATATATTTCTATTCAATCTACGATTTCTTTCATTGAAATAGATTAATACCTAATTGAAAATAATATATCAATTAAAAGATTTGATTTTATTTAAACGAGGAAATATTTCTTAGAATGTGAAAAAGAGATTCCAGATTGGTAAAGGGAGTACTAAAGTATCGATTCTCCGATGTCAATATAATCTGAAAATGCTGCATATCTTTAATGATGAAGACGGTTTTCTAGTTTTCCCAATCAATCCCATCAGAATGCTTCAGAAGGCTACTTTTGAAATTTTAAAGTGGATGAGATCAAAAAAATATTTGGGTACAAATATTAAAATATGTGATATTGACACAATTAACATAAATCTCTCAATAGCCTATGGCATAGTAAAACAGACTATACTTTACGACCAGTAATTTCGACAATAGGTTCGCCAACTAGAAAATTAGAAGAATCACTCAGAAAATCATTTAACAAATCCACAGAAATTTCAAAAACATCAAATAAAAATAGTATTGCCTTTTTAAAGTTAATTGAGAATGCTGAAAACCCATCTGATAACATTTTGGTTCCCTTCGACGTAATAGCCATGTTTCCAAACATTCCTTAGGAAAGATTTGAAATTGCAATAAAAAAATGATGGGATTTGATTAAATTTCATACCAAAGTTCCTACAAACAATTTCTTAGCGCTACAAAATACGTTTTTGAAGGGACTGACATTAATCTTGATTTTTATGCAGGATACGTTAACAATTCGCTAGCTTGTCTCCGTAGATATAATGTTGATACTTTCTTAAACGCATTTAACAGTATACACCAAAAATTACAATTTACTGCTTAAACTAAAACTGAAGAGAGATACCATTTTCTGATAGATATGGCTTTAATAAAAAATGATGAAGGATATACCACCGACTGGTATAGAAAAACGATTTTTTCAGGAAGAGCAGTTATTTTTCTCTTTAATCATTCTAGTTAAAATAAATTAAGAGATATACAAAATTTGGTAGATATACCTCTCAAATTGTCACACCCAGTTTCTCATGAAAAGAATATTAAATTATGTAAACAAATTCTTTTTCACACCTATTATCTTTTTGATTTTATTGAAAAAACATGAGCATAATAGAATAAATCATTTGAAAAGCAAGAAGAACAATCAGAACAACAGTAACACTGAAGGTTATAATACATTTAACACAATTATTCTACATAATTGGGGAAAAATTTCTAAGATTTCGAAATCAGTGTTGGAAAAATTAGGTTTAGGCACTATATATCGAGTTCTGTCCAAGAGTAATGTGATCGGTAAATTGGGAAAGGATAGGTGTGAAAAGCTAGACAAACAATGTGTTAATTAAAAATTTAAATCCATAGTGTGATGCAGTTTATATAGGGCAAACACGTGGGGCACTTATACTAAGAAGAGATAGGCATGAGAAAAATGTTCACAGAAGTCCTAGATATCATTCAGTCCTTTCGAAACATAAAATCATAAATAGTCATGATTTCAATTGGGACAATGTTAAGATCCTTTATAATGAGAGAAAAAAAATTCATGGAGATGTTGTTTCTAAAGAGAGAAGGTAACAAAGCTATTAAACTCAGAGAAATGTCTTTTTGTGTCAAAAGGATGTTTCTTGACACAAATGGATTTTCCTCTTCAATTTAAGGTTATTAGGATTTTCATTTGTCTGAAAAAGAATCTTTTCCCAGCAAAAATTATTTTTTTGGGACAAACTTCACCTAATCTTGCTGCCGAATAATTTTTGTATCTGAAAAAAAGCTATTCACTTGTTTCAAAACACAACAGACAAGAGGACTGCGCTTTTGTTCCAAGACAACTTTTTCTCTGAGTGTAATTTAAAGAAGGATCATTCAGGATATAACAAAGTTTGAAATGGGATTATTAATTGGATAAATTAACTTCAGTTCTTGCTATTGAAGAGAATTTTTTAGAGGCAAATCAATTCATACTAATTAATATAACCCTTTGTATAAATGTCTATGGTTTTTTATTTCCTGGTATTATGTTAATTTTAATTATCATAAGTTTCTGTTAAGCATACCGGTAGTTTTCCTATATTATAGTGTCATAAAAAAGACGGAGAAAGAATAAGGAAAGAATAAGAGGTTGCTTTTGGTTTAATTTTTGCTTTATCTCCCTCTTTTTTCTTTTATTATGTAATTCTATCTAATGAACCGGAAAGGAGGTAGTTTGAAAACTATATTTTGATTTAATCTTAAATGAAAGAAACTAGGTTCATAGCTTCCAAGAAATCACTTCTTTGACTTAATAATTTTCACATTTATTGTAAAAAAGAATTTCTTCGTGTTAAAGAAACATCACCAAAGAAATCATTTATTTGAGTCTAGGCATGACTTCTTTGTCTTTAAACAATATTTACTCAACTGGAGTAAACATTTCCTTGGTTCAAAGAAAAGAAACCAAAGAAACTCATTTCCTTGAATTCAGTCATTGTTTTTCGATAGATACTCTCATAACACTTTTTTTTTGGACGAAATAAGTTGAGCACATCACTGGATTGGAAGTTTATTTTAAAAATCTGTCGAAATAAATTCGGTTCGTTTTGTGCTGAATAGTCATGACGAGAAACAGAAGGCAGTTCTCATCGAGTCTAAAACTTGGACTTTCATGTCCAGATCCGTACATCTGCGAAATAGTAATGCAGGAACAGAATTCGGTGGAGTTATCCGGATAGGAGTAGAGTTACTGAAACGAAACATTTCCACATTCCTAGCACGAGATATCTCTGAGAGAAGCTGCTAGGAATGTGCCATTTCTCAAACGAGATTGTTCCACCAAACAATATATATCTATACAATAAATATATTCGTGACGACAATGCTGACCTGCATTTGCAGATTAAATGATCAATGGGTAAGTCGTGGTTCACCGCCTTGGAATTTACCACAAATTACTGCCGCCTTTGGCACTACAAATTTATCCTTCTTTAGCTCAGAATTAAGCGAACTGTCCTCGTTTAGCATGCCTACGATGTTCTTGCTCAGATACGAGTAATAATGCCTCGTGGGTGCAATTATTCTCAGAAACTTGTACTACAAAATTGATCTCACCTCGTGAGAATAGATAACATTTTTCCCAGATTGTTGAATTTTTTTGTTCACTGATTTAAAATTAGGGAGCGTGCACATATTGAGTGACACTCTTTTCAGTGGCGTTTGACTCACCCCTCCCTCTCGTGACAATTTGTGACATTTCGGTGGACCCCATCAAAATGACATGTGACACTGAAGCTGATCTCTCTCCTATTTTTTAAATGTAATTTTATGATTTTTTTTTCATTTGAGAATATAGATATAATTTAAAAATGAACTTAGATGGCAAATTAAATCAACAGATGAGGGTCTGTCCATAAAATCTTTTCCCATTTTTTGAAGAATTCTTATATTTTTCCCTGTTTTCAAGAAGCATACCCTTGTTATCGTTTTCCTTTGAAACATATTAGATTGAAACCTCAGAATTAAGAGGCTCCAACATAGTGGTTTGACTACATTTTAAAATGATGAAAACCAAGTGTTTTGATTTGGTTTCTTTAATCATTTTTTATTTTTATCATTATTCTTTTATTATTATTTTTTCATTTATTTATTATTTCATTATTATTTTTATTGTTTTTATTATTTTTCATTATTGTTTACAACTATCTTCTGTTAGATAAGTGCTAGAAAGTTACGGTTTTTTCTGCAATGTAAAATGTAAAAGAAATGTAAGAGAAACGTAAAAGAATTCACTTGGAAAAAGAACAATACTATTTAAAAAATGATTTCTGTTGAGGTTCGCTTATTATTTGTTCGTAACTAGAAAGCCAAAGCAAAACTAAATATTCCAGAAAAAAAGCAACTTCCCAGCATTACGCTGAGAGAAGATAGTAATAAACAATAATTGTTGAAATGAACATGTCTTTCAACTTGCATTAATTATTACCACACTGAGTGAAAAGTGGGCAAGAAGTTTGAATGTTCGGGAGGAATCGCAACCTTTTAGCACTTATAAATAGTTGTAAATAGTTATAATCAATTATAGATTTTTGGAGCGACTATATACGTTAACTTGCATTATTTACTACTTTACTAAGTAAAAAGTTGGTTACAAGATACAAATTTCAGAAGAAACTGGAACTGTCTAGCATTTATAGAGAAGAATATAGTTATGAACAATAATAATTTGTTCAAATAATTATTTTCACTAACTTAAATCGATTATTATCTCTTCCTAAGTGAAACGTAGATAAATATTTGTAAATTTAAGAAAAAACCGTAACTACCTCGTATTGTTCAAATTGACTATGATCAATATTGATAATAAATTGTTCAAACAACTAATTTTTCAAATTTAAATTTATTATGAGGCTCAGTTGAATTGAAAATGCTAATTATCAGTATCAAAAGGTCTGCCATACGCCAAAACAATTTTTGTTGAAAAAAACCACAAAGAAAGTCATAATTAGCGCGCAAAACTGGCAAACCCCATTTTTTCACTTATGTGGGTTTTTTGGGATATTATAAAACAAACTTATGGTGTTGGTATTTAAAACGTGATATTTTATTCGTATTTCACGGCTAATTGTAAAGAGAAATGTTGAGTTTCGAATCGATTGAGATAATATTGATGATTCGGAATAAAATTTCTAAAAACGTCTTTTTTTATGGGAAATACGTGCTAATCTTCATGAGCTTTGCGGCATCTCTAAATATCATTTTTTTCCAAAAAAAAATAGATTTATTTTTGTGTATATTCGAAAAAAATTTCTCGTGTGTCCTCATAAAAATTCGAAAAAAAATTTTGGACCACCTTGGAGTAGATTAAGGGATAGAGTACAACAACGAAAGGTTGGTCGCTCTAATACTCTTTGTTCGAACACGTTTATACTCGGAATTAGAGTAGAGCACTTGTCAAATTTCTTAAAGGTCAGCTCATATTTATCCTTTCCACATTGTGCGGTATTAAGTGGACATTTGTGGATCTAATAAAGCGTCAGTGCGGCGGCGTTTCGAACTAATAAACAATCAGTAGCCGATACTGTTTGCCTGTAAAAAAAGAATACAGCAGACATGCATACAGAGAGTCAGGAGTCAGGTATCTAATCATGAATTACCAATCTTTTTCTTACTACTATGAAAATGAAATTTCAAGCAAATCTTTTAACAACATGTGCAATTCATTAAAAGTGAAGAAGAGCAGACGACAAAAGTCTCGAAAGTCTCGAAACTGCGAGATTTTCGGCGGGATTTTTATATTACCATAATGCGAATCGCGGAACTATATACTTAATCAATGTGACTGAAATGAATATATTTATTTCAGTCATATTTTTCTAACTGTTTTCACTTCAGGTCATCTACTGTAATCAACCATCAAAAGCGCTTACTTTAAAGAAAGTGTTTCTTTGCTACCATCATCCGGCTAGTCATTTATTCATAACATTTGCCCATTCAGCGCCCGGGCCGCTACCGTCTGAGTATTTGATCATAATACTCACCCGATTAGAGCACCGCCAGCCCTAACTGGGGGTTTGAAAAGAAATTTGCCTAGCCAGTCTCCATCAAGCGCCCGGCTAGGCTCTTAAAAAACAAACATAGCCCCCAAAAAATTCTTCTTGATGGAAACTTGGCGAAGAAAATAAAAATGAAAAAGGCGTTTCCCAAAAAATGTCATATTGTATTTATTTTTTATTTTTTCGTCAGAGAAAGGTATAAGTTGTTCAAAAAATCAAAGTTACATGTCTCCGCCATTTTTTCGAATTTTCAAAAAATATTTGATGGGATCGTTTTCGCCACCAAGGAATCATATATCCTGAATTACAGCCAAATCCCATTCCGGCACAAATATTCTCACTTTTGGTTGGAGATTTATCATTGAAGTTGCGAGTTCATCTCTGCAGTGGAAAATCCAACTAGGAGAGAGTGGGGCTAAGCGGACACTTTGTTTTGAAGTCGTGTTTTTATTTTTTTTAAATTTGCTTGAACACATTATTTCAATCCTTATGATTGTTACCAACTAAATTGTCGATCCAGCAATACCAAATACGTTGTCAAACATAATTTTTTCACATTCTCGTCCCATAATGAGAAGCAATTAGTTTTATGTAAAATTAGACTGCGTCGGTTTTCATCAAATCTTCACGTTTTGAGACCCCCTGGGTCAGAAATGACGAATTTTACAAAGGTATAGTCTAAATGTGGGTCTGTATGTGTGTATTTCTGTTTGTATGTATGTCTGTAGGCTCGCTGACGTACTTGTTGTCGACATAGCCTCACGCGTCAATTTTGTATATTGGTATCCGATAAATATTTTTAATGATCGGAAAATGAAAATTTAACAAAAAATTCATGCTCAGCAACTTTTTTACGTAAGATTAATATACCTTGATTTTAGTTGACGATGATATACAACAGAAAAAGACATTTTTCTACAAGCGTCGGAAAAAACTTTGACCTCTGAAAACACTTTTTATGTCGTGAGATGTGCCATGTCAAGTATTTAAATATTACATTTTTAGTTAAGAGTTTATCTTTTTAAATTGGACGTTTATTCATTTTGTTAGAAATTGATACATTTAGTTAAAAATTAAGTTCTTTAGTTAAAAATTGAATTATTTTGATGAAAACTGCTTTTTCTTGTTAAAAATTATTTTTTTACTGAAACTGTAATTACTGCATTTTCAATTCAAAATTGATCTTTTTTAGATGAAAGTTGGTTGTTTGAACTGATAATGAAACAATTTTGTTGAAAGGTTGTTTATTTTTCGTTGAAAATTTAAACTTTGAACTGAAGATTTACCTACTCTATTTTTCAGATTGAAATGTCTCTTTCTTAATTAAACAATTACTCATTAGGTCACAACTGTATCTTTTTCGGTACAAAATACATCTGTCAAATTGAAAACTAAACTATTTTATTGAAAATTCTTTTTTTTTTTGTTGTTGAAAGTAATTTTGTTAATTAAAACTTACCAATTCTATTTTGATTTTATATTTTTTGTTATTAAGGTTTGAACAGATAAAATGTATCACGTAATTTGATGTTAATAGTTTTCTGTCAATTGTTGTGAAATCGATTTCTTTTTACTAATAATTTTTATTTCTAAATCATGAAAAAACTGCTCTCAACCCCCGCTGGTATCGGAACCCAGATCTTTCAAATTGCCGGTCTGAGGCTCTTAACCACTAAGCTACGGAAAGACGAGCATAATTTCTTCACAACCCGAGTTAAATTCCGACGTCATTCCTTATACTTGTAAGATTAATTTTTCAAACATTCGAATGCTTTATATGTTTTGATGTTACGGGTTTGACGTAGCTGAGTAGCTTGTGGGTAAGAGCATCAGACCGGCAACCGGAAAGGTGTGGACTTGGATCTCAGCGGAGTTAGGGAGTAAGTTTTTCACAATTTAGAATTAAAAATCAATATTGACAAAATATTGATCTTAGATTTCTAAACAAAAAACAGTTAACATTAAATTATATATCACTCTGAGTAGCAAATTGGTGTATGTGGTTACAAATTTGTGTTTTTTGGGGAGAAATTAAACTTTTTAGTTGAAAATTCATCTTTTCATTTGGTAAAAACTCGTTTTCTTCTTTCAGAAAATCATTTTTTTTTGTTCGTAAATCAAACTACTTAGTAAGAATTATTTTTTCTAGTTGAAGGTTTATCCTTTTAGTTGGAAATTCATATATTTGCATGAAGTTTCATCCTCGTCTTTTTTGTTAGGAAATGAATCTTGTTTGTTGAGAATTGATATTTTTAGTTGAAAATGATTGAAAAGAGTTTCTTTTAATTAACTGAATTTTATACAGATTGTTTATTGGATCTTAATACAATCACAGTGGCATATGTATGTGCTGTCCTCTTCGTGGACGCAAATACACAATGAAGTTTAATTCACTGCAATTCTTAGTACATATTAGAACGACATGATTTTTTCCTCTTTTTCTAATGCAGCAATATTTTTACTTAAGCACTCTTGCGCCAACCGTAAAGAGAAAATAATAGAGTTCTTATCTTCTTTCTGTTTATCATTCCAAATATGTCAATCATGGATGAAAATATTTAAACATTGAAACTCGTCATGATATTTCTTATGTTAATCAGAATACAATTAAATCCCCCAAAATTACAATGAGTGCACATTAAATTCGTTTGAATTCCTTGTGGCTCTTTAAATTCTATTTATTTTTATCATTCTTTGGAATAGCTTGGGATGCTTTTCAATGTTTACCAATCATTTTTCATTCTTCTGAATTCCTTGGAATGTTATGAATTATTTTAAATTTCCTTATTGTGAACTAAATTTCTTTATGTTCACTGAACTCCGTAAATTTGTCTGAATTCTTCAGATTCCTTGCATTATTTTCAAGCCTTTGGGATTCAGAAAATCTAGAAAAATTAGAGAATTCAGGAAATTCAGAGAAATCAGAATATTTATGGTATGCGGAGAATTTAGGTAAATTCATTGAATTCAGAGAAACCGAAAAAGACTTCAAAGAAGAAACTAATTAGACGAACAAGAAATAAAAGATTTTTAGGAATTCACAAGTCAAGCTTTTTTTTAACTTTCCTCATTCAAGAGTTAAGCTTGTAATCTTCTTGAGTTTTCAGCAATTGGAAATTCATTGCAAGTCACTTCTTCCGGGCTAACCTAAAACTGATGTTTCCTGTTTACTCTCTACGATGCCCGTGATTGAGCAGAGCGCCCCACCGCACCGTGAAGACTGGTCGAAGTTGATTCGCCAATCAAGTCTTTTTTCAAAAACCCGGGAGGACGAAAGGCTCAATCGGATTGGTATTGTATCCATGGCTTCCATTGATATTATGAGCATGTTTTAACATTTCGATTGCTTCTCTATGTTTTCTTGTAAAAACATTGTATATTCTTGCGATAAAGGTCGCTTCATCAAATAAAGTGTTATGTCCTGTTTCGATATGATAACGAATATAGGACAACTTCTAAAAACCCTAAAGACAGAATGCACCTTCCAGTGATCCTGGATTATATGAGATCTCTTGATATTGTGACAAAATCTATATTGTAAAAACCGGAAGAGCGGTGAGCCAACATATCAAAGAACATGAAAGTAATGTCAGGCTAAAACATTTCACGCAATCAGCACTAGCTGAGCATGATATCGAAACAGGACATAGCATTTTCTTAGACAAAACGACCGTCATCACAAAAACATACTATATCTTTCCAAGAAAACACAGATAAGAAATCGAAATTTCAAAACAACATAATAACATCAATAGAGACAATGGATATAATACCAGTCCGATTTGGCTTTCCGTCCTCTCGGGTTTAAAAAAAAAAACTTGATTCGCCAATAAAGTTCCACCAGCATCCACGGTGGGGCGCTCTGTCAATGCAGGGAACTTAGAATATTTAGGGAAATAAGGAAATTCAGGAAATACAAATTTGTCAGCGAATTAAGAGAATTTCAGCAATTTCAGAAGTCTTAGGGAATTCAAGGAATTTAGAATATTTAATAAATTCAGAGAAATCAAATATTTTTAGGAATTCCGGGTATTCAGTAAAACCAGACTGTTTAAGGATTTCAAGGAGTTCAGAGAAATCAAGAATTTTAGTAAATTGAAGAAATTCAGAAAATTGAAGGAAGTCTGAATATTCAGGGAATTTAGAAAACTTAGAATCTTCGTGGAATTGAGAAAATGCAGAGAGTAAAAGAATTTCAGGTAATTCAAAAATTTACAGGGATTTCAGAATATTTCAAGAATTGAATGACTTCAGAATATTCCATAAATTCAGGGAATTGAAGAAATTTACAGATTTTCAAGTATTCAGAGAATTAAGAGAAAATAAGGATTTTAGTGAATTCGATGAATTCGGAGACTTTCATAAATTGAGAAAATTGTGAGAAATTCTTGATATTTAGGAAATTCAGGAAATTTAGGATATTCAGGGAATTAAGGAAATGCAGAAAATATCAGGGATGTCAGAACACTCAGGGTATTCAAGGAATTCTAATGTATTTCCAATATGTTTTTACCAAACCAAAATAATTAAATTTTCTACCAAATAATTGTATTTTTATTCATAAAAGGTGAATTTTCAACTAAAAATATGTTGAAAAAATGTTTAATTCAATAGATTTACCTTTTAATAAAAAGTAATTGGACTTTATTTTCGGCATCTATGAATTCAGTTCGCGTTTAAGGGAAAAATCGAGAAAAGTGAAATGGTTCTAGAAAAAAATGGAATACAAGAGAAATTCTGTAGAAGAAAGGTTAAAGGGGGTAAGCGGAAAGAGTACGAATTGTTTAGTTTCAAAGATTTGCGATTGAAAATTCTGCAGTTCTAACAATTCTTAATTCGTCATTAACAATTCTTCAATTTTTAATATTTACAATCAATGATGAGATCTTATAGCGTTTTCAGGATTTGAAGGGATTTTTATAGATTTTCATATTATATTTGATTATTTTTCAGCAGGTTTTCTGAAAGACTTTTTGAAGTTTCGTCATGGTGGCTTACAATGTATGCTCATCTGAACCAATAAAACTAAAACGCGCTGACATACAATTCTCTGATTGTTTTCGTCTATAATTAGAATGCTCTTATCAAAATAATCTGATTCTCTCAAGGAAAGATGATATTAGATAATAAAAGGCGTCTCTAAAAAACAAAAGCATACGTATTCTTTATTAAATTTTGTATTATTGCCCATTCAAACATACAGAGAAATGTTTGTCTTGATTAAAAAAAGCTGCTTTTTAATAAAATTTTTTTCCCTTTACACCAAAAATACATTGGGAATGAAGAAAATTATTTTAAAATAAAGAAAAGTTGTAATTCGAACAAGAAACCAATTCCGTGAACCAAAGATATTATTGTCAATTGAAGGAAATTTTTTGTCTCAAGAAGACTTCATTTGAATCTAAGAATCTCTTTTCTATGGTTATTATATTTATTTTGGTATACTGAGACAGCGAGCATTTGACGTGTATGATTTTCAATCTAATACCAACGCATCCAAGAAGGTTATTAATATTTAAAAAAGGATGGTAATTTTTGTGTAAATCTCCTTCTTCGGTAATGATCAGCGAAAATATTTTTCATTACGCAAACTCTTTTCATTCTTTTTCGCTCGTTTCGAACATTAAAAAAGAGAAATAATTTTGTTTATAAATTATATTTGATAAATACGTTTTAAATTCGTCTTACATAACTGAAACAGATATGATATTTTTTTTAAATCATCGCAACCAAGATATTGTTTTTAAAAGCGCGCAAAGCGAGCTTTCACGTTTCTGCATATTTCTTTTATAACATTAGAAACATAAACTATCTAAAAATTCCTGATCATAAATATTTTCAAATTAAGAGTTCTGCAAATTGTTGACCCCAGTTGAATAATTCAGTAAATGATTAATTCTGCTTGATTTGAAATTGTCTAAATACTAAGAACAGTATATACATTTTTAAATTTTTAAAATGAAGATAAAGAATTCAACTAAATTTGTGTATTGAACCCTGATCGATGGAATGATTTTAAATTTAAAAATAGTATTTTCAGTTTTTATTTTGGGTTAAAATAAAAGTATTTCTTCTTTCATTTGAGAAACTTAAAATTAAAAAATAAGACCAATACTTTTCATTGGCGAAAATATGTTCTTAGTCTTAGTTTTTTTTAAGTTTAATGAAAAGTTATTATTTGAAGAACTTACATTTACAATTAATTACTTTCAAATTTTACAATTTTAATGGAATAAATTTGATATTGTCTAATTGTGAAAATGTTTGAATTTGATATTATTTGAATCGAAACATTTCATATGTTGATAAGCAGGCCAAAATATTTTCCATAACAAGATGGTAGCCTGCAATATCAAACTTTCACTTCTCGTTTATCTGGAAAATTATTTTTAATGAAAGATAAATTTCATTAGGACAAAAACCCATTTTTTTTAATCAAATAAATTTCTTTAAATCAAAAAAAATCCCTTGAACCAAACAAAGCTTTCATTGACTAAGAACCAATGAACATTTTCTTTTATTTAATGGAATTTTCTTTGAATCAAAGAATTTTTTCAAAGATAAATTCAGTTTCTTTCAATGAAAAAAATGTCTCTTTGAACGAGAGCTAATGAATATTTGTTATTGATTTAAAGAAACTTTCTTTGAGCCAAGAAATTTTTTTTTATACGAAAGAAAGGCCATATCTTGGTAAGCATGGTTGGTCTGCCCTGACAGATAATCGGTTCATATTTGCGTGGTGAATATCAACCAATCAAAGCTTAAACCGGAATTTTGGTGCCGTTACGTTGCCGACAGTTTTATCATCTGGAAACATGGAAGAGACGAACTACACAAGATTTCCTATTTCATCAATGAATTACACCCTAATATTCAGTTCGCCGTGGAAATTAAACAATACGGATAATTGCGTTTCTTATGATTTCTAACTTGCAAAAGTTCTGACAACAAATCAGGATGCAAAGTGTATAGAAAACCTACCCATACAGATAGATACCTACATGCCTCCTCCTGCCAGCACCCATCTCAAAAACAATGGATCATCCACTCCAGTGTATACAGAGCTGTCTCCATGACAAATAAAGATAACTCACAAACGAAATTACAAAACGTTAAACAAATCCTCATACAAAACGATTGCACAAACAAACAATTTAATGAAGTCATGAGATAAAAAGACTGCTCATAGTGATCCGTGAGTATATAGAATCCCTTGCTCTGGTGGTAAAGTCTATATTCAGGAAAGCGGGAGAGCGGTGAGACAACGTACCAAAGAACATGCGTGTGAAGTCAGACTAAAACATTTCAAACAATCAGCACTACTATCTATCCAAAATGTTTAGGCACCTCGATATTTGTATAGATTTTCATGAAAATCTCAGCAGAAAAAAATTCTAAAAATGTGAGACAACATGCATGTCGCAGGCCAATATTTTGCCAATACTGACACGGAGTTTCAAAATTTTCAGATGATTGGCAATTATTTTCTATCGAGTTAAAGGTGAAAAAGTACTATGATCGTATTATCATTTCAGAATACTCAACTTTGAATGGGTGCAAGTCACTGAAAATAAATTACGAAAATTCTGCAAAAAAATATGGGTTTCGTTGATCCTTTTTGTGCACAATAGTGAAATTCAGAGCCAAAAATAATTAATTGTCAAGAAGTTATTAACAAAAGAGTAGGGATGTGTCATCTCCGAAACTATGCAACGTACAAAGATGATTCTTGAACCAAATTACATATTTTTGGCTTCTGACAATGTTGTATGTATTGTCCATGAGCGAAACGTTGCACTGTATGTTTAAAAATTTATTTTCTTCTTGGAAAAATACAGAAGGCTTTTTTTGCGTCAGGGTTAGGGACTGTGTAACTGTGTAAGTATGAGAGAAGGTACTTTGGCACGTGTAGCAGTAGCGCCAGCAAGGTCCCCTGCTGAGAGTGCGGTTGCTTCGATACTCGTAAAGCCTTTTGTATTTTTCCAAGAAGAAAATATCTTTTTTAACGTTCAAATGCAACTTTCTGCTCATTGACAATGCGTAAAACATTGTCAGAAGCTAAAAATGTGTAACTTACTTCATGAATCATCTCTGTACGTTGCTTAGTTTCAGAGATGACACATCCCTACTCTTTGGTTGACAACTTATTGACAAATAATTATTTTTGCTTCTCAATATAACCATTGTGCACAGAAAGGGTCAGCGAAATACATATATTTCTTGCAGAATTTCCGTAATTTATTTTCAGTGACTTACAGAAATTCAAAGTTAAGTATTCTGAAATGATCATACGGTTATAGTACTTTTCCACCTTTCACTCGCCAGAAAATAATCGCTAATCATCTGAAAATGTTGAAGCTCAGTATATTTATTGTCAAAACCTTAACCTGCAACATGCATGCTATCTCATATGTTTAGAATTTTTTTTTGCTGAGATTTTCACGAAAATCTGTACGAAAGTCGAGGTGTTTAAACTTTCTGGACAGATAGTAGCTTTGCATCATATCGAAACAGGACATATAATTTCATTCGACGGAAGAACCTTCATCGCAAAACCATACAATATTTTTCCAAGGAAACATAATACACGTATTTAAACATTTTATTCATAACTGAAGGGCGGGATGCAATAACCATCTCAGCGGTTGAACACGCGAAGAAGTATTGTCCGCGGAGCTAATTTTGAAAATTGTTCAAATTTCAATTTTGACAGTTCATGCTTGTAGAAAATTTCATTGCGCATCTTTTTTATACATAAATTAAATTAGAAGGTTGTCTTGTTTTCTAGTTAAAATAATAATAATAATAATTGAAATATTTTTTCTTGGAAATATTATGCAACATTCTTTAACATAGCCTCCGACCGTTAGTGTAACAGAAGTACAAAAATCATTTGAGGACCGTGCAGTGCATTTTGAGAAATACTTTCTTCAAAATTTTGGATGCATATATACAAACAAAAAAGTTGTGTGAGGAAGTTTTCAAAATTCAAAACTTTGATTATCGGCAAACATCTGTCGAGTTGAACGCAAAAAGGTATCGATTTTTTTTTGGTGAAAAATTCCGTTTTCCTTTAACAAAAAGAAGAGAAACAACCTTCGAATTTGTTTGCCATACAGAAAACATGCGGAATATAATTCTCTTCAAGTATGGATGGTCAAAACTCAAATTTAAAGAATTTACAAAATTGGCTTTACGGACAATACTTCTCAGCGTGTTCGAGCGCTAGGGTGGTTATTGCATCCAACCCTAAAATTCTGCAACACTTCAAATCTACAGTTTTAGATAAATGGAAGGTGAACGTCTTAAACTTATTATCCTTGATAGTTATTCAATGTGCTTCTTTTATAAATTTTTTCTCTTTTCCCTGATTTCCAGGTCTACCCTAACCTGAGCCACACTGATTGAAGAAACGTGAAAATAAGTTGTTTGTAATATGGGTAGATTTTAATGATTCTTATAATAGTTTCTAGTAGACCCGGCCACACGTTGCCGTGGCTCAATTATAATGCGTTGAATTAAGGTTCTACTGAACTATTCAATACAGTCAAATTAATATTCAGTAATAAAAATAAAAACGTTTTAACCGATCTGAAAACCCACGGTATTGAGAATGAAAAGTTATGTCAAAATTTGAAAGTGATTGGTAAAGAGTTTTGGATGACAGATTTTAGCATCAAGAAATCGAAACAAGGCGTCATCTATTAATTGCTTACCCAACCTAGATAACGTAAAATGTTGAAGTGTCGTTCAATAAACTAACTTACACCGCCATCTGTTAGAAACTCATGGAACTTACAAATAAATATAACTCTTTGTCCTATAATAAACATTTAATTAGCATTAAAAAAGATCGAGGTCATTAATCGAGATAAAAATTATCCTATCCTTTAAGTTGGACCATATTACACACAGTATACAAAATTTCATCAAGATCGGTTGAGTAGTTTCGGAGTTTAGTGTCGACAAACATGTGATACGAGATTTTTATATCGCAGTGTATCGTCACCCTGAAATTCGGGACGACTAAGCCAATATTTTCCATAAGCTTGGCTAGTCGTCCCTAATTTTCGGGGCGACTTTTCACTTTTTCAACTCCCATTTTCCAACTCCCCTTTTCCAAATCCCCATTTTCAACCTCCCTTTTCCAACTCCTCCAATTTTTCGGGAAGACTAGATGCAGCCTTAACATATATGTAAAAGTAACAGATAAATAGAGTATTTAAGTCTCTTTGTATCAAATTATTCATATTAGGTTTTTCGAAACAAATTTTACTAATTTTAAATTGGAATATGAAACCAAATGAAGTTGCTGCTCAAACAAATGGGAGAATTTTGTCGCTTACAGCAAAAAGATTGAACTAAAGCCTAATTATATGAAGGCCGTATTTAAGCGTCCAGACAGTCCGTACACTTTGTATGTTTATAACACGGTCGAGGTTAAACGTTCGGACATGGTGAGAGAATGGGAGAGTTGAAAAAGGGAAGGGGATGTGACTTATGTCCGGACGTATATATACAAGCCACGGCCCTTTCCCTTTTCCAGCTGTCTCTTCCCCTTGGCAGGTCCGTACGTTTAGACCCAACTGCGTGATAAGCGTACATAAACGTACGGACTGTCCGGAATTATAGGCACTACTTCATAAGAAACCAAGAAATCATAAGTTCAAACACGGTTCTGGAAAAGGTTACACCAGAAATTGTGTAATGTTTAAGAATCTGCTGAAATTTTCCAAGATGCATGCCAAATTTTGATATGCTTTAATTCATTTTCAGTGTTATTCCGTGAGATTTATAACTTTTTGAGTCGCCCGATCGCAAAGATTTCTGAAATCTGGCAAATGGTACAAAATGGTTTTTTAGGATACAAAAATTCTTTTAATACATAGCTGCCCATGCTTATCCCTCTGCCTCCCTCTCTCACGCCTACATGCACACTTCATGCTTTACTGTCATTATCACATTAGTTGAAAGTACATTTTTTCTTCAATAAAATGTTGCTTCTAATCTTTCTTTCCTATACTTATCTAATTTGTGTACGCAGATGTACGTGTGTGTGCGTGTGTGGCTTACATACATTCTTCACGCACATCCATTATTTCACGTATTTGAATAAAACTATAAGAACTTAATCTCTGTTATGTGTGTTTTCTCTCTTTTTAATCTATAGAAAAGCGAAGCAATTAATCCTCACATATTAGAATGAAGTTTTTTATATTTCATAATTTGTCTGCATAGGTTTCAGCAATAATCCACTGCATTTTTTTCTGAAGAGGTAAGTTTTTGATCTGTGATATGATAGATGATATTTTAATTGACAACTTCTTTATCACTCATGTTATTATTTATCCTTTGTTTTCTTCACAATAAGAAGATTTATTGAAGAGACTTTTTTTTAAACTGTTTCACGTCAATAAATTGTTGTTACTGCTTTTTCTTTTTTCCTTCTTTATTATTCTCACCATAGGCGCTAATGCTTAGACCATTAAGATGGTGTCATAAATGTTATTTTAAAAAAAAACTTCGCTTCTGTTGCAATTTAATCTTCATTCTCATTCTCATAGTATTTATTTAACGCCTCCAAATCAGCATAGCAGCACTCGCACCAGCAGTTCTTTGATGCTTCTTTGCCTTAGCTGCAACTCCACCTCGAATACCGCTTTCAATAAATAAGAGCATTTGCATGTCTGTTAATAACTCATTTTCAACATACCTGCAAACTTCAACATAGCATCAAAAACAAGTTCGGGAGTAGTAAAGTAATGTAAACGATCTGAATTGTACATATTAAAACAAGTCTGTCTAAAATTTTAAAAAATATCTGCAGCGGTAAAAGGTCAGCATTTAAGTATAAACCACAACATTCCCTCAAAGTTTTAATTTGAGATGTTTCCCAAACATAGCATGCGTGTGAATAATAACTCCATCAGAAACGTCCTCATTATTTAGGGTTGTATGAAATTGATATTTTCCCAGTAATTTGTTTCCTTCGAGATTTTTCCAGTCATCAATATAATTGTAAGGGAAAACACCTTTTCCAGATAAGAGTTGAGGTTCGGCATCATTTTTACAATTCTCTTTCGCTATTCTTTCCTCCATAGTTTTCAAGATAAGATGCTAATTTCTCGTGGCTGTCTAACATGAATCGAAACAAAACAATAAAATCTATAAGACACTTTCGTATTTTCTACATTATTTTGAAAAGATATATATTTCTCTTTTTTTGTGGGTAACAATTTTAGAGAACCTTTAAAATTCTTTGCTAAATCGTTTATAAAAAATTGTGAGTCATAACCTGATAAGTTACGAAATACAACCGGTACTTGTTTAGACACATTAAACTTAATATCGAAATTTCCGTGACTACAGTCACGTTATTTACCTATATAGCGATCATCGTCTCGATTTTTAGAACAAAAACTCTAATAATGCTTTAGCATTAAATGAAGGAACTCTCAATCACATCTCTTATTTTACGCTCGCACTCAAAACTCGAAACGCACATACAGAATTGAAGATCCTCAATATATGATCTACCATAAGAAATGCTTGATTTGTTAGGTGCCTTTTTTACCTATACTCTTCGATTAGCTTTTGAATATTTTTTTAACCTTGATAATAATCTTCATTCCACAATTTTAGACAAACATTACGTTACCTCAACAAATTTTAAGAACTATTTCTAAAAATGATACACCGTAAATTTATAATATCCAAGAAAGAGGTGCCAAACCCTGCAGGAACGCCCTGGTCGCCGTGAGCGTGCAAGCGGAATTTCAGGTAACCAAAATATAATCTGAATCAAATTATAGAGAATTGTTCCAAAAACTGTAACTTTTTTGGATTTCGCAGGCTACGCTGGAAACCCACTATATAACCACGGATAAATATGTCCTTCCGTCCTTTACCACGCCTATTAGGCATTTTTACTTCATCTTCAGCTAACTTCACTTTCTTGAGTGTTGAGGGAAAAACATTAGTTTTTATTTCTTAATTACGATTTGTTGAAATAATAAGATGATAATAACTATTATTTACGACGAAGGTATGACATGAAGAAACATTATAATTTTGATTTTGATTTTAGGTCTCTGTCACTGTCTTTAGATTTTGAACTATACAGAGATCTTAGAAACGTTAAGTTCCGGCCACTTACCAGTATGTTTGCCAACGCCAAACTAAAAATCTAAACTTTATTTACAAATATATCGGTTTTTTTCTCAAATAGGTATCAAATTTTTATAATTCTTGTTGCTGAAATGATATATCTTCTTTTACACGATTTTAAGTTTAGAGGCCCCACTTTCATTTGGACTGTCACCAAAACTTCTTGTAAATTTCTCACAAAATTCTTAGTATTCTTAAAAATTTGGATGAATTAATTTTTCAATTTGCTCCAAATGCAATTTAATAATACCTATTTTGATAGTTTTAATTTGAAAGAGGGCACTTTGAAAAAATTACCAGATTTTCAAAAATTGAAAAAGGTTATTGCTGAAAAATTGTTAGGCTTTAACAAAAATAAAAACCTCTATTGATTTTTTAAAACAAAAAATTATCCGACGGTGTCGCATTGGAGTCAAACATGAGAATAGAATATAACTTTTGTATAAGTTTTAATGTTTTTTAATGAGCAAAAATGAAATTTTTTAAAATTCAGGTAGTTTTTATTAAAAAAAGCTGCCTGTTGACTGAGCAAATTCTCATCGCGTGGTCTGCTTCGTTCCAAAATTTGAGCGAGTGTTGGTTTACGCGCTCGATAACGGTATTATCTCGCGCTCGGTCTTTGTATTTTTTCCACATTTGAGCACAGAGCATTCAAAATTAAAGGTTATAGCATCGACAGACCTGATTTGCTGATTCCGAATTCTGTTTTGTTAAAGATCCTTTGGCCTTATTAAACACATTCTTATCACGTATCTCGTGCTTTGCACACGACTTTATCCAAAGTGTGAACTTTTTACATTATGTTCAACACATAAACACATAATTTTGGCCTCTTGTCTTTTTACTGTATCTTGGGTAGTTTCGCGGGAAAGTTGAATTATTGAGTTTCACAGTTTGATTTTCCATGTCTAAAACCATAAATATTGGCCGCAGAAGGCTGACTAACGAACTTGACTTGTATTTTCGGACGACAAACCTGTGTGAAAAAGGAAATTGAATCTAGAAAATTCCTTTGAAAGTTATCGCGTCGCCAGACTACAGACACACCGACAGACAGCTATGTTCGTAAGAACCATTTTTTCTGACTCAGTGGCTCTCGAAACGTCGAAAATTGACGAAAACTGGATAGGTCCAAGATCACATGAATCGAAGGCATTCCATTTAAGTTAATGAGAATGTGAAAATGTTTGTCTTGTTTTATGAATGTCAAGCAACGAGCTGTGCATAAATTACGTAAAGTTTTATTCCGAAATTTTGAACCACGCACCCCCCTGGGTTAGGGTGACGAATAAATTTTTTTGTGAATTTAGCCGTTTATCTAAAAATTACGTAAGGCGATCTGGGGTAAGGGAGAATTTGGTAAAATCTTACTATTTGTCATGAATGAATAAGGTAGTTCAATTTTCAGCCATAGAAAGATTTTCATTTTAAATAAAAAACAGTTGAACTGAAGCAAAAAGACGAATTTTCAACAAAATAGTTCAATCTACAACTAAAACCGATTCATTTTCAATCG
>JAWWEA010000115.1:14337337-14349527 GCA_035222095.1 Andricus quercuspetiolicola | reverse complement strand
GTGGTTTAGACTCTAGAGATTACGAGATGAAATTCGTAAAAAAAATTTCCTACAAAAGAAATCCAGGTTTTAAAATTAGGTTCCGGATTATTTCCAGGATTTTTAAGGTTTCCGACTTCCGGATAAAATCACAGTGATTTAAATTAAACGTCAGCTTGAGAAATAATCTTCTATTCATCATAAAATAAGAACTTTACTTTCCGGAATAAAATTTATTTTTAAATCATGAAATCAACCAAATGATTTTCTTGAATGAAGAAGCGTTTTCTTCTGTTATTTTAATCTTCTTCAGCGGAACTACTACTATATCATAAAGTCCTAAACTATATCAGCAAAAAATAACCGATGACTAATTTACTACCTTCATATTTTACCACCGAATTTACTGCTGAAGACGTGCTACACATAAATCGTGTCACTTCAAATGAAGATTTCGAAGACACTTCCATTAAATTCTTGAGAACTGGGGTCAAATGAATAAAATAAAAATTAGTTAAAGTAGGCGGCGTCCACCTACAAGAAAGGGTGCCGTAGACTATTTAAGTGTACTATCAAAATTTTTTAAATAAAAATTGTTTAAAAATTATTTCTGTAAAAGTTGAATCATTTTAGTAGATTCACACACAAAAAAAAGGTTTCGTTGGTTTGCGGGGACACCCAGCAGAAATATTCCATGTTGCGCAAAAACAGCTATCGATTTTTTAAAATGTCTTGAATAAAAACAAGTAAGTTCCCACGAGTGTTAAAAGCACCCTCAAACATGAAAAAGTCGTAAAAATAACATTCGCAAAATATAAAATTCCCCAGTAATAAAATTTTTGAATGATAAGACTTCCGACGAATAAAATTTCTGAATGGGAAAATTCACGAATAATAACATTCCCAAAATACGAAATTCCCCAATAAGAAAATTCTTCGGGAATTTTATAAATGAGGAATTTTATTTGTCGGGAATTTTCCAGTTCGGGAATTTTATAATTCATGAATTTTATCATTCGGGAATTTTCCAATTCGGGAATTTCGTTCGGAAATTTTATTATTTGGGAATTTTACAATTCGGAAATTTTACTAAAGCGAAACTTTATTATTCGTGAATTTTCCAATTATTCTGAAATTTTATTAAACAGAAACTTTATTATTCGGGAATTCTATAATTCGAGATTTTTAGAATTCAGGAATTTTATTATTGGGTAATTTTATAATTGAGGAATTTTATTATTCAGGAATTTTCCAATTCGGGAATTTTATTATTCGGGAATTTCCCAGTTCCGGAATTTCATAATTTAGGACTTTTATCAGTCGAGAATTTTTCAATTCGGGAATTTTATCAAACGGAACTTTTATTATTCGGGAATTTTCCAATTAAGAATTTTTATTAAACAGAAACTTTATAATTCGGGAATTTTGCAATTCGAGATTTTTGGAATTCAGGAATTTTATTATTCGGGAATTTTATTTTTCGGGAATTTCCCAGTGGGGATTTTACAATTCATGAATTTTATCATTCGGGAATTTTTCAATTCGGGAATTTTATTGTTCGGAAATTTTATTATTTGGGAATTTTCCAATTCGGAAATTTTATTAAACAGAAATTTTATTATTCGGGAATTTTCCAATTCAGGATTTTTAGAATTCAGGAATTTTATTATTCGGGAATTTTATAAATGAGGAATTTTATTATTCGGGAATTTCCCAGTTCGGGAATTTAATTGTTCCCGGTTCCAATCCATAATTTTAATTATTGTTATTTAATTATTGGCAAATATCCCGTTTCAACTCAGAATTAAAATTCTTTTGAAAAATTTCCTGTTCAAATCCAGAATTTTAATTCTTTTAGAAATGTCCCTGAAATATTAAAATCAGCTGAAATTTCTTGAATTTTTTGAAATTCTAAACCACCCTAAAATATTTTTAAATCCCAAAAAATCCCTAATAATTCTGTTGCAATTCCTTTTATAAATCTCTTGTAATCTTCGGAAAATTTTGAAAAACTTTAAAACCCCATGAAATCCGTTAAATTCCTAAGAAATTACGAATATCTTTACATCCCGCAACAGGGCATCTACTCAAATTCTAAAAAAAAACTCCTGACAATTTCAGGTTTTTTTCAAGCACCTCTAATTTTTTTCAGATACAATTTTTCTTAACTTAAGTATTCGTTATCGCATTTTGGAAGCAATTCTGATCCTGCATCCCTTAAAATAATTAAATAATATTTTAATTACCTGACTTATTATTTTTTGGCGAATAGTTTAATTATTGTAATTAATCAAATTGATTAACAAATCGTAAGATTTTTTTCAAAGTCGAACAAGCATACAATAATTTCGCGAGTTTATGATAAATAATTTTTTTCAGTCTTTATAAAAAACAAAATATGTAGAAATGTTATTATTTATATGTAAAATTAAATAACGAGGTGGTAGTACAAAACTAGATAACCAAAATCTTTTATCTCAAATGCGTTTATTGCATACGAAATTCGCAAAAAATCAACTACACAATGTGCTCAATCCTGGATAATTTTTTTGATCAAACTATTTTATTCGTCTTCTAAAAGTTAATATTTTGGAAACGCATTTTTACTTATTTTTTAAACAGAAAGTGGATTTTTTTTATCGCAATCCACAGCCCAGTCTGCTTCAATTTTTAGTCATTGTCACTTTCAGATTGTCAACTTTCAGATACATTTTCTAAATCCTGGATAACTTTTTTTGATCAAAATTTTTTACCCGTCTTCTAAAAGATAATATCTCGGAAACGCATTTTTATTTATTTTTAAAAGAGAAAGTGAATTTTTTTATGGCCATCCGCAGCCGAGTCTGCTCCAATTTTTAGTTATTGTCACTTTCAGATTGTCAACTTTCAGATCCATTTCCTCAATCCTGGATAACTTTCTCTGATCAAACTTTTTTACCCGTATTGTAAAAGTTAATATCTTGGAAAAGCATTTTTATTTATTTTTACAAGAGAAAGTGGATTTTTTTATCGCGATCCGCAGCCGAGCTTGCTCCAATTTTTAGTTATTGTCACTTTCAGTTTGTCAACTTTTACATCCATTTCCTCAATCCTGGGTCATTTTTTTTGATCAAAGATTTTTACCCGTCTTCTAAAAGTTAGTATCTTGCAAACGCATTTTTATTTATTTTTAAAACAGAAAGTAAATTATTTTTACCCGTCTTCTAAAAGTTAATATCTTGCAAACGCATTTTTATTTATTTTTAAAACAGAAAGTGTATTCTTTTTATCGCAATCCGCAACCGAGCCTGCTTCAATTTTCAGTTATTGTCACTTTCAGCTTGTCAACTTCCACAGCCATTTCCACAATCCTCGATAACTTTTTTGATCAAACTTTTTTATTCGTATTGTAAAACTTAGTATCTTGGAAAAGCATTTTTATTTATTTTTAAAAAAGAAGATGGATTTTTGTATCGCAATCCACAGCCGAGCCTGATTCAGTTTTCAGTTATTGGCAATTTCAGCTTTCAACTTCAACATCCATTTCCTCAATCCTGGACAACTCTTTTTGATCAAAGTTTTTCATCCGTCTGCTAAAAGTTAATATCTCGGAAACGTATTTTTTTTTTATTTTTAATACAGAAAGTGGATTTTTTATCGCAATCTGGAGCTGAGCCTGTTTCAATTATTGCTTATTGTCACTTTCAGATCGTCAACTTCCACATCCACTTTCTCAATCCTGGCTAACTTTTTTTGAACAAACTTTTTTATCCGTCTTTTAAAAGTTAATATCTCGGAAATGCATTTTTATTTATTTTTAAAATAGAAAGTGGATTTTTGTTATCACAATCCGCAGCTGAGCCTGCTTCAATTTTTGGTTATTGACACTTTCATATTGTCCACTTCCACATCCATTTCCTCAATTGTGTATAACTTTTTTTCTCAAACCGTTTGGTACTCAATTTAACACTACTTCAGCTCGAAAACTTTCCCTCATTTTAATAAACATTCCCTGACTTTTTCCTGACTTTTCCCCGACTTTTCCTGACCAGAAAAAATCGCAAAACAAGTCTCAAGTTGTTGTACTCGAATTCGTAAAGTTCAAATTGAACAGATCTGAATATTTCGAATTAAAACGCAAACTTTCTTTATTTAAATGAATTCAGTTGAATTTCAGATTGAAATTGAAGGAAATTATTCTGAGAGCGTCTCCAGAGAAAAAACGCGATTACCACATACAAACTTAACCTTATTTTGCGAAGAGTGCGTGTGTACTAGAGGTTCGCGACCTTAAAGTCACCTGAGGAGAAAGTCCTTAAAAGGACATACGAGTACCCGTCCAAGAATCTTTAAAGTAAAACGAACATTGCGAGTCTTTCTCTGAAAATAAACACTCCTCTTTCCGATCACGAATGTCTCCTCACGCTTTTCAATGCTCTTGACAAATTTGCACAAGCACAGTTGTACTTCAACTTTGTTGATCTATCCTCCGCAAATTTATGACATATACGAAGAAAATTGCGAAACAAAACAAATACAATTTTAGCGTATTGTTTAATAAAGATAATACTGTTAGGTAACATTTTTTTTTGCGCGAATAGATTCCTAATTTTTAAGTAATTATTTCTTGGAATGATCCAATTGAGATTATTTAGATACTATCGTTTGCAGAAACGAAGATTTAAAAGGAGAGGGTGGGCCGGAACTTCGTTTCTGAAATTTTCTCGCTTTCCCCTCGTTTTTTGCGGATTAGTATTCTATTTTTACTAACTATTATTATTTCAAGACTAAAAACAAGTTTAAACTGATAAATTTACGAAATTGAAATCGGTTAATTTCATGACTGCCACGGCCTAATTTCATTTAAAAAATTAGTGAAAGTAGGTGCTATGCGCCTATAAAAAAGTGTCACATAGCCTTTTAAGAAATTAATCGAAACGTTCAAATGATCCCCCTTATCACTCCCTCCCTCCCTCATCTCCTTCTCCAATTATTCTGCCCCCTCTCATCACCTTCCCTACTTCCAATCCCTCTAGGGTACAGGGTAAAGTCGGCTAGGGTACAGGGTATAGTCGGCTAGGGTATGGGGTAAATTTGTGTTGATAACGGGGTAAAGTCGGCTAGGGTACAGGGTATAGTCGGCTAGGTTGCCGAGTAAATTGAGGTTGATAACGGGGTAAATTCAGCTAGGGTACGGCGTAAATTTCGGTAAATACGAGGAATTTGTCTAGAGTACGAGGTAAATTTGGGTAGAGTACAGGATAGATTTGGGTAGATAACACGGTAAAGTCGGCCTGGGTTATAGTCAGCTGGGATGTGGGGTAAATTTGGATAGGGAACGGGGTAAAATCCTCTAGGGACTTCCTTTGCTTCCTTTTCCAGGAAAAAAGTACGAATGCAGGAGTGAATTTCGAGAAACGTAAGGGAAACGAGAAGAATCTAGCGAAAATTCATAAAAATTCAAATGAATAAACAAAAATTCAAAAAATATTTAAAAATTCATTGAATTCAATAAGTTTAAATTTAGTTTCTAAAAATTAAAGGGGATTCAAAAGAATCTGATAAAATCCGTGATAATCTAGGGCGTGTTTAGAAAAGTGCATGATGAATTTGAAAAAAATTTTAGTCCATTAAATTGAGTCAATTTAGAAGAATTCAAATGAGTGAAAAAAACTTCCATTGAGTTAAGAGAACTTAAGGAAATTCCAAAGAATTCAAAAGAATTTAAAAGAATTCAGAGTGAATTCCAAATGAATACAAATAAATTGCAAGAAATATTAGAAAATATTTTTAAATCTTTGAAATCCTAAGAAATGACTCACTCCTTGTGAATAAATTCTTAAAAATCCATTCAATTATTATAAAATCTGGTGAAATTCTATAAAATTTAATGATATTTTTGGAAATCCTGGAAAATTTCTTAAAATACCTTGAGCGCTTTTGAAATCCCTCAAAATTATTTCCTCGAAAATATGAAAAATTCCTTGGAATCTTATTAAATACTTGAAAACATTATAAGTCCTGTAAAATCTTTTCATATCTCTCGGAATAGAATTCTATGGAATTCTTTAAAACCACATGAAAATTATTCCAAATCCTTTAAAATTCTTGAAAATCCCTTGAAAATTTGTAATCTTTTGAAAATGCCTTTGACTCCCTTAAAATACCTCAAAATATTTCAAGTCCTAAAATATTTTGAAATCCCTTGAAGTCTTTTACAATTTCTTGAAACTTTTTAAAATACTTGAAAATTCCTTGCAAATTATAACAATTTCCTAAAATCTTTAACATCTTCTTGAATTACTTCAAATTATTGAAATCTATTAAAAATTCCTACGAATCTCTTAAAATACCGTAAAAGATTTTAAATCCTTTGAAATCCCTTCAAATTATTTAAGTCAATTGAAAATTCCTTGGAATCATTCAAAATCCCCTCAGAATATTTTTAAATCTTTTGAAATCCTTGGAATATTTTTAAATACTCTAAAGTATTTTAAATCCTTTGAAATCCCTTGAAATTATTGAAATTTATTAAAAATTCCTTGGAATCTTTCAAAATACCCAAAAATATTTCAAATCGTTTGAATTCACTTCAAATTATTGAAATCTATTAAAAATTCCTCGGAATCTTTTAAAATACCCTAAAACATTTAAAACCCTTTGGAATTGCTTCAAATTATCGAAATCTGTTAGGAATTCCTTGGAATCTTTCAAAATACCCTAAAATGTTTCAAATCATTTGAAGTCACTTCAAATTATTGAAATCTATTAAAAATTCCTTGGAATCTTTTAAAATACCCTAAACTATTTCAAATCCTTTGAAATCCCTTCAAATTATTGAAATCAATTACAGATTTCGTGGAATCTTTTAAAATACCTCCTTGGAATTTTTAAAAATACTTTAAAATATTTCAGATCCTTAAAAATGGTTTGAAATTTTTTAAACTATCTGAAAATTTCTTGAAATCTTTTAAACTTCTCTGAAATATTTCAAATCGCTTTAAACTTTTTAAAGCTCTTGAAAATTTCTTGGAATTATTTAAAGTATCCTAAAATATTTTTAAATCTTATGAGATCCCTCGAAATATTCAAAAGCTCTTAAGAATTACTTGGGATTTTAAAGAATACCCTAAAATATTGCAAAATCTTTTAAAACCTCTCGAAATTTCTTAAAGGTTTTGAAATTTCCTTAGAATTAAAAGAAAATACCTTAAAATATCTGAAATCCTTTAAAATTTCTAAAATCAATTAAAAACACCTTGGAATCTTTTAAAAATCCCTTAGATATTTCTAATACCTTTAAACTTTTTAAAACTCTTGAAAATTTCTTGGAATCATTTAAAATACCCTAAAATATTTCAAAATCTTTTGAGATTCCTTGGAAATTTTCAAAGCTCTCAAAAATTCCTTCTAAGTTTTAAAAATACCATTGAATATTTCGAATCCTTTGAGATATTTTGAAATTCTATTAAACTTTTTAGAGTCTATGAAAATTCCTTGGAATCTCTTAAAATAACCTAAAATATTTCAAAATCTTTTAAAATCCCTTGTAATTTTTTGAAGCTCTTGGAAATTGCTTGGAATTTAAAAAATACCTTAAAATATTTCAAATACTTTGAAATTTTTTGGAATTTTTTGGAACATTTGAAATCACTTGAAAATTTCTTGGTATCTTTCAAAATTCCCTGACATATTTCAAATCTCTCTAAACTTTTTAAAGCTTTTGAAAATTTCTTGGAATCATTTAAAATACCCTGAAATAGTTCAAATTTAAGATCCCTCGAAATTTTCTGAAGCTCTTGAAAATTCCTTGGATTGTCAAAAAATACCTTAAAATATTTCAAATCCTTTAAAATATTTTGAAAGCCTATAAATATTTGTAAAGCTTGTGAAAATTCCTTGGAATCTTTTGAAATTCCTTTAAATATTTCAAAAACCTCTAAACATTTTAAAGCTCTTGAAGATTCCTTGGAATTTTTAAAAATACCACAGAATATTTCAAATCCTTCAAAATGTTTTGGAAATTTTAAAATCATTTGAAAATTTCTTGGTACCTTTTAAAATTCCCTGACATATTTTAAGTACCTTTAAACTTTTTAAAGCTCTTGAAAAGTTCTTTGAATCATTTACAATACTCTTAGATAGTTCAAAGTCTTTTGAAATTTCCTAAAGCTCTTTAACATTCCTCGGAATTTAAAAAAATACCCTAAAATATTTCAAAATTATTTGAAATCCCTTGAAATTTTCGAAAGCTGTTGAAAATTCCTTATAATTTTAAAAAATGCCCTCAAATATATCAAGTCGTTTAAAATTTTTAAAAAATTTTTTAATTACTTCGAAATTCCTTAGAGTTTCTTAAAATTACCTAAAATATTTCAAATCCCTCTAAACTTTTTAAAGCTTTTGAAAATTTCTTGGAATCATTTAAAATACCCTGAAATAGTTCAAAATCTTTTAAGATCCCTCGAAATTTTCTGAAGCTCTTGAAAATTCCTTGGAATTTTAAAAAATACCCTAAAATATTTCGAAATTATTTGAAATCCCTTGAAATTTTTCGAAGCTATTGAAAATTCCTTGGAATTTTAAAAAATACCCTAAAATATTTCAAATCCTTTGAAATGTTTTGATATCCCTTAAAACTTTTTAAAATCTGGAAAATTCTTTAAAAATTTCTAAATACCCTACAAGGGTTAAAATTCTTTGAAATCTTTTCAAATTATTAAAATATATTCAAACCTTCTTGAAGTCTTTTCAAACGCCCCAAAATAGTTCAAATATTTTGAAATATTTTGAAATCATTCGAAAATATTTATAGCTCTTGGAAATTCCTTGAAATTTTGGAAAAAAAGTATTCAAGAAACTTGAGAAATAGGAATAGACCTGAATTCAATAGTGGTTAATCCATGTATTAATTTATTGAACGAAAAGTGACTAAACTGATCTTTTCATTTCACAAACTGACAGTAGTAACTTTATCTTAAAAAAGTTACTAAAAAGTTACTTGGCAAAAAAAGGTACTAAAAGCGACTACGATCAGCCCTGATTATTATTCTTAACAGTAACTTAAAGTGTTTCTCACAAAAATTCCCTGACTTTTGTCATTTTTTCAAAGTTCCTGACTTTTCCCTGATTTCCGATTTTTCTTGACCTGCGGCCACCCTGAAGAAGTAGCCCAGTATAATTCATATGGGACTAAATTGCTAAATTGACTTGATGAAGATGCATGATACACCTTTCGCTTTAAGGCTCAACTCCCGTCCCAAATATAGAAAAAAAAAAGAAAACATACACATGGGGCCTCACTTTTCAGAAGGTCCTAAGGAACGGGGCAATTGAAACAGGTTTTCTGAATAATGATGGCGCCATTCACGCGCAAAAGGATGTTTAAAGAATGTCTCTTCCATTATTCATCCATCCCTAAAAATATACAGTTTTAACGGTTGCGACACTGTTTATATTAAATAAAACGTGACACCTAAAAATATTCACAAAATCTAATTTTGATATTCGACGATCCAAGAGGGCAGAAAAAATTCATAAAAAATTTTTCGTATATCAATTACAGTCGCTGAAAAAAAATATTCCGGAACTTTTGACGCGGGTGCAGTTTACTGCATTTCATTGCTAGATCAAAGTCAGGGCTACTACAAAAACCCAATTTCAAAATTCCCTGACTTTTTCCCGACCAATTTTTCATTTTTCCTGACAGTTATAAATTTTTCTTTCAGATATAAAAACCACTATAATAATCAATGGTGACCTTCAATTTGACCATGAACTTGACCTCCAAGGTCATTTTAAGGTCAACTTCGTGTTTTTAAATAGGAACTCCTATTTTTGACGCTGGCAATCGAAGGAGCGGGGAATTTTGCGTTTGAATATGTACTCCGGTCATAGGTCAAGTGTGACTTTGCAGATCAGGTGAATGTCATTCAAACTTATACAAGGTCCAGCTCGGCTTAGCGGGACATCTCTGTATTTCCTCAGGTCAAAGTCTTTCTTGGAGTAACTTTCAACGAGAAATACAATAGCGACCTTCAATTTGACCTTGAACTTGACCTTCAATGTCATTTCAAGGTCAACTTTGTGTATTTAAATATGAAACCCTATTTTTGACGTCGTTGTTCCTGGGTAACGCTAAACGTGCAGAAGACGAATTTGACCTTGAAATGACCTTGAAGGTCGCGTTCAAGGTTAAATTGAAGGTCACTATTGGATTTCTCGTTAAAAATTACTCCAATAAAGATCTTGACCTGAGGAACTAGAAAGTAGTCCCGTTAACCCAAGCCGGACCTTGTTTAAGTTTGAATGACCTTCAGTGAACCTGCAAAGTCGTACCTGACCTATGGTCTAAGTACATATTTAAACATAAAATTTCCCACTCTTTCGACCGTCAATAATAGGGGTTCCCATTTAGAAGTACAAACTTGACCCTGAAATGATCTCGAAGGTCGAGTTCAAGGTCAAATTGAAGGTCATCACTGAATTTCTGGTTGAAAGTTACTCCAAGAATGAAAAATGGATTTTTCTATAGAAAAAGGTGATTTTTCAACAAAAGAAAAAGAATTTTTGCAACAAAATATATTTGTTCAAACCAAACATTTTTATTTAGGCCAAATAGTTGAATTTTCAAGCAAAAGAGACGAATTTTCAACAAAATTTTTTAATTTTTAATCAAATAGTTGAATTTTCAACCTACAAGATGAATTTTCAATCGAAAAAATATTAAAATTCAATCAGAAACCATTATATTTTTGACAAATTACTTGAATCTTCAACTTTAAAAAATAGATTTTCAATTTCTTACCAAAGAGGCGAATTTTTAACCAAACAATTGAATGTGAAAATTCGATCAATTTTTATCAAAAAATGGAATAGTGAAATTTTCAGTCGAAAAAATTCATTTTTAACAACAACAAAAAATGAATTTTCAAAAAATTAGTTCAACATTCAGCCAAGTATTTGAAATTTTGAACAAAAAAAAAATTTAACAAAACAGTTGAATTATCAACAAAATAATTGAATTTTCAACGAAATTTTCTAATTTTCAACTACAATCGATCAGTTTTCAACCAAAAATGGAATGCTAAAATTTTGAGTAAATAAAATTCATTTTGAACCAAAAAAAAAAAACGATTTTTCAATAAAATAGTTAAATCTTCAACGAATAAAATAAATTTGTAACAAATTAGTTCAAAGCCAAGTAATTAAAGTTTTATTTTAAAAAATATGTATTTTCAGCGAAAAATTTAATACTTGATATTTCAACAAAAAAAAAGGTTTTAATTTTAAATCAAAATACCTAAAAAAAAAGTTTAATTTTTAACCAAACAATTGAATTTTCACCTGGAAAAGAACAATTTTTAAAGAAATAGTTAAATTATGAAATGAAAAATATAAATTTTCTATCAAAAATGGAATAGACTTAACTTCAAGTTTAGAAAATTCACTTTCATCCAAAAATAAAAAGTTTTTAACGAATGTCCACAATCAATTACATTTTCTGCGAGAAAAAATAACTCTTTAACAAAATAGATGAATTTTTAAATGGTTGAACTTTCAGTAAAAAAAATTAATTCTCAACAAAAATGTAATAATTGATATTTCAACTAAAAAAATATTTGAATTTGAAATCAAAAACAGTTGAACTCAACCAGGTTTTAAACCAGGAATTAAACCAGGTTAATTTTGAAATAAAAAGTTCAACAATTAAACAATGAAATAGCCAAAAGTGTTTGATTTTCAACCAAGAATGATTTTTTAGTCAAAAGAGAAAAAAAAGGTAAACAAATTGTTGAATTTTGAAGCCAGTAAGGCAAATTCTCTATAAAACAGTTGAATTTTGAACCAAAGTCAACTAAAAACGATTAATTTTTAACTAAAAATGAAAAGGTTGAGTTTTTAGTGTAAAGAAATTAATTTTCAAAAAAAAATCACGAAAATAGTTAAACCTTTAACCAAAAAAGTGAATTTTTAACAAAGTAATTGAACGTTTAACCTAGTAGTTAAATATTCAACAGAAAAAGATGAATTCTCAATCAAAAATTTAATAGTTGAGTTTTCAACTTAAAACGAACTATTTTCAACCAAAAATGGAATAGTTAAACTTTGTGTTAAGAATAATAATTTTCAATTTGAAAAAATAATTTTTCAAAAAAATAGTTAAAACTCCAACTAATAAATGAATTTTTAACAAAGTAGTTCAACTTTCAAGCAAGTCGTTGAGTTTTTA
>JAWWEA010000115.1:14285168-14297321 GCA_035222095.1 Andricus quercuspetiolicola | reverse complement strand
ATTTTTTTAGTTTAAAATTTTAAAAGTTTCATTGTGACTAAAATTTAAACTGCGTATGGCGAACTTCCTAAAAATGTCAAAAAGGTCGATTAGTAGCATTTTTCTACATAAAGTGTGGCTCGATAAAAAGCTGAGGCCTCGGTGGCGTAATTGGTTAACGGTATGCATAGTGGCGTTCCCGGTTCAAATCCGGGCTGAGGCAGATTTTTTTCTTCTTCAGAAATTATTTATCCAAAGTGATCGTTTTAACATCGAAATTTGTATCAATTAAAAATTCAAAAACTTGAGCGCTAACATCTTTAAAATTAATAACATATTCCAGAAATTAATTAGATTAAACTCACGCTGATCAAAAAGGGTAAATTTTTCGCAGTGGAGAAAAGCGCCCAGTATTCCCCTATAAAAAAGGTATCTATGAAGAACAAGAAAGTATCTGCTGATGCCTCAGTGGCAATTGGTCAACGCTCCACTCACGTAAAGTGGCGTCGCGGGTTCAAATCCGTGTTGAAGAAGATTTTTTTCTCCTTCAAAAATTATTTGTCTAATAAAATCATTTGAATATCGAAATTCGTAATAAAGAAAAACTTGAAAAAGTCGGAAAAAGTCGAAAAAGTCGCACGATCCGTGTCCTGCATTAATAACTGAGGAAAGGCACAAAGGATTGAAAACAAAGGACCGTTAAATTATCTCGTGTCCTTAATTGAAGGTAATTTCAAGGAAATATTTACAACCACTGGTAACCATTATATTCAGAATTAATGGTCAAACACAAGGGGCATGCCTTGGCTTTTGACCGCGACCACTATAGCTCTCATCTCTCTGATTCTGGTCAACCAGAATTCACCTGTGTCACCATTCTACCTACTACAAAAGCCAGCAAATGTAAAATTAAATTTTCCCTTTCCCTCGTTTTTTGCTTAAATGCGAACTAAATTAATAGACCCCATCAAGAAAGTTCAACTATTTTTGATTGAAAGTTAATTATTTTTTGTACAAAATTCGACTGTACGGTTGAAAATTAAATTATTTTATTGAAAATTCATCTTGTTTAGTACATAATTGAACTATTTCGTGAAAAATTCGCCTTTATGGACAGAAATATCATACTTTTGAACTGATAATTCCTCTACATCCCCACTACTGCACGCTAAGTAAAGTATGTACCTCCCACCTCTCTCTCTCTCTCTCTCTGCGCACGCATACCATTTGATCTCCTCACTACTCCACCGCTCTGCAAGTACGGCAGTGGGTCCGTTAAGCCCCACTGCCACACCCTTTTTTTTGTTAATTCATCTTTATCGGTTCAAAATTAACTTTTTGTAGATACTATAACTGTTTTATGAAAAATTCGTCTTTTTGGGATGAAAATTCAATTGTTCTGTTAAAAATTCATTTCCCTTGGTTGAAAACGATCTATTTGTTTAAAATTATTCAATTTTCCAGGCTAATAATTCAAATGTCTTTTGAAAAGTTCTTCTTTCTAGATTGAATATTCAACTGCTTAGTTATGAATGTAACTGTTTTTTGTTGTGATTTAAACTTTTCTAATTGGAAATTCGATCATTCGCTCAAAAATTCTATTCTTTTATTCAAAAGTCATCTTTTTTGGTAAAAAAATAAACTGTTTTCTTAAACATTCGTCTTTTTGGATAAAAAATTCGTTCTTATGGATTGATTCTTCATCGAAAATGATCTTTTTTGTTAAAAATTCATGTGCTTTTTAAAAATTCGCTTTTCGGGCTTGAAAATTCAACTACTTGATCAAAGTTGAACCCTTTTTTGATTAAAGATTCATCTTTGTAGGTTGAAAATTCAACCGCTTGGCTAAAACTTTTTATGAAACTTCATATTTTTAGTTGAAAATTCATCTCTTTGGTGGAAAATTTAACTACTTTGTTGAAAATTCCTGTTTTGGTTGAGAATTACATTTTTCAACTAAAAATGTAACTATTCCTTTTCTAGTTAAAAATTGATTTTTTTAAATCAAAAATTCAACTACTTGTGTAAAAGTTGAACCACTTCGATAAAAATTTTTGTGTTTTTTGTTAAATGTTCATCTTTTTAGTTAAAAATTTGACTATTATCTTAAAAATACGTTTTTTAAAGTTAAAATCAATTTTTTACGCTAACATTCAACTGTCTCTTAAAAAAGTCCTTTATCGGGCGTAAACTATTTTTTGCTGAAAGTTAATTCTTTTTTGTATAAAATTCGACTATTCGGTTAAAAATTTAATTATTTTGTTAAAAATTCATCTTTTTTGGTACAAAATTTAACTATGCCGCGAAAAATTCGCCTTTTTGGATAAAAAAGTCATTCTTTTGGATTGAAAATTCCTCTTTTATTTTACCAAAATCATATTTTTGAAGCGAAACTTCCTTTGGGTCGGGAGTGCATTGAAAAAAACGACGAAAGGAAGTCTCGGTCTCTCTCTTACAAGTATACTTTCTATACCTTCACTCTGTAATCACGTCTCCTTTTTGTGCGTCGATTCGCAATTGTTCTAAAGGCTCCTCTTCGATATCCCCACTACTGCTACTCTGCGGAAAACCTCTAATACTCTCTCTCTCTCTCTCTCTCTCTTTTAGGATGAAAATGCGTGTTTTTCTGAAAAATTTGTCCTTTTGCTTAAAAATTCAACTGTTTGGTTAAAAATGCATCCATTTTGTTCAAAATTCATATTTTTTTCTCAAAAATGACCTTCTTTGTGAAAAATTCAACTGCCTCTTTAAAAATTCGCTTTTTGGTTTGAAAATTCAACTATTTGATTAAATTTTAACCTTGTTTTGATTGAAAATTGATCTTTGTAGGTTGAAAATTCTACTGTTTGGCTAAAACTTGAAAAAAAAAACTAAATGTTTTTGGTTGAAAATTCATCTATTTATTTAAAAATTTAACTAATTTATTTTTATAAAATTAATCTTCTTAGAAAATAGTCAAGTTTTAGGTTGAACGTTGAACTCTTGTTCAAAATTCATTTTTTGTGAAGATTGATCATTTTAGTTCAAAATCTCTTTGGTCGAAAATTTCACTATTTTGTTGAAAATTGTTTTTTTTTTCTTCGTTTGGGAATTACCTTTTTTAACTAAAAATGCAACAATTTTATTTTTGGTTAAAAATTGATCTTTTTTAACTAAAAATTCAACTCCTTGTGTAAAAGTTAAACAACATTGTTGAAATACTTTTTTTATTATTAAACGTTCATCTCTTTAGCTAGAAATTTAATTATTATGTTAAAAATCCGTTCTTTTAAATTTCAAATTAATTTTTTACTCTAAAATGCAACTGTCTTTAAAAAAAATTTGATTTTCGGCCTTGAAATTTCAACTATTTGGTTAAAATTGAACCTTTTTTTGATTGAAAATTTTAATTCAATCGCTTCCCTAAAACTTTTAAAAAAACATAATGTTTTTGGTTGAAAATTCATCCAGTTGCTTAAAAATTTAACTATTCTATTTTTATAAAATTAATCTTCTTTGAAAAAAATCAAGTTTTAGGTTGAATGTTGAACTCTTGTTAAAAATTCGTTTTTTGCGAAGATTAATAATTTTGTTAAAAATTTATCTTTTTGATTGAAAACTTAACTATTTTGTTGAAAATTCTTTTTTTCGGTTGCGAATTACCTTCTTTAACTAAAAATGTAAGTATTCCATTTTTGGTTAAAAATTGTTTTTTTTTTTAAATTAAAAATTCAACTACTTGTGTAAATGTTAAACCACTTTCTTAAAAATGTATTTTTTTTAAATGCTCATCTAATTAGTTAGAAATTTAACTGTTATGTTGAAAATCTGTTTTTTTTTTTGCTAAATTTCAAATTTATTAAAAATTAAAAAGTTAAAAATTCGCTTTTTTTGGTTGAGAATTACATTTTTGAACTAAAAATATTCCATTTTTGGTTGAAAATTAATTTTTTTAAGTTAAAAATTTAACTCCTTGTGTAAAAGTTAAACCACTTTGTGAAAAACGTATTTTTTTGTGAAATGTTCATCGCATTAGTTAGAAATTTAACTCTTCTGTTAAAAATCCGTTTTTTAAATTAAAAATCCTTTCTTTAAATTAAAAATTAATTTTTCACTCAAAAATTCAACTATTTAAAAAAAATCGCTTTTCTGTCTTGAAAATTCAACTAATTGGTTAAGTTGAACCTTTTTTGATAGAAAATTTATCTTTGTAGATTGAAAATTCAACTACTTATCTAAAACTTAAATAAAAAACTTGATTTTTTCATTGAAAATTCATCTCGATGGTTGAAAATTCAATTATTCTATTTTTATAAAATTAATCTTCTTGTATAAAAAATGAACTTTTGGTAGAATGTTAAACTATTGTTAAAAACTCATTTTTGTGAAGATCGATCATTCTAGTTAAAAATTTATCTCTAGTTGAAAATTCAACTATTTTGTTGAAAACTCGTTTTTTCCAGTTGAGAATTACCTTTTTTAACTAAAAACGGAACTACTTCATTTTTGGTTGGACACTGATTTTTTAAAATTAAAAATTCAACTACTTGTGTAAAATTTATACCGCTTTGTTAAAATCTTTTTTTTTTTGTTGAATGTCCATGTCTTCAGCTAAAAATTTAACTGTTATGTTAAAAATCCGTTTTTTTTTAAATTTTAAATAATTTTCCTCTAAAATTCAATTATCTTTTTAAAAATTTGATTTTCGAGCCAGAAAATTCAACTAATTGGTTAAAGTTGAACCTTCTTTGATTGAAAATTCATCTTTGTAGTTTAAAATTTTATCCCTGCAGGTTGAAAATTCAACTGCTTAGCTAGACATTTTTTTAAAAACTTCATATGTTTGGTTGAAAATTCATCTTGTAGGTTAAAAATTTACCTAGCCTATTTTTATAAAATTAATTTTTTTGGATAAAAAATCAACTTTTACGTTGAGTGTTGAACACTTGCTGAAGATTCATTTTTTGTGAAGATTGATCATTTTAGTTGAAAAATCATCTCTTTGGTTGAAAATTTAACTATCTTGTTAAAAATTCGTTTTTTCGGCTGAGAATTACCTTTTTTAACTAAAAATGTAACTATTCCATTTTTTATTACAAATTGATTTTTTTTAAATTAAAAATTCAACTACTTGTGTAAAAGTTAAACCACTTTATTAAAAATGTATTTTTTTTAGTCAAATGTTCACCTATTTAGTTAAAAATTTAAACATTATATTAAAAATCCATTTTTTAAAAATTAAAATTAATTTTTCACTCTAAAATTTAACTGCTTGGTTAATGTTGAACTTTTCTTAATTTAAAATTCATCTTTGTAGGTTGAAAATTCAACTATTTGGATAAAACTTAAAAAATAACTTCATGTTCTTGGTTGAACATTCATCTCGTTAGTTGAAAATTTAAATATTTTTTGAAAATTCGTTTTTTTGGTTGAGAATTACCTTTTTTTAATTAAAAAGTTAACTATTCCACTTTTAGTTATCATTTTTTTTCAAATATTACACAACTCGTGTAAAAATTAAACCACTTTGTTAAAAATTTATTTATTTATTTTTTGGTTAAATTTTTACCTCTTTAGTTAAAAATTTAACTATTTTTTTAAAAATCCGTTTTCAAACATTTTAAATTAATTTTTACTCTAAGATTGAACTGTTTTTTAAAAAAAACTCCTTTCTTGGGCTTGAAAATTCAACTATTTTGTTAAAGTTTCAGCTTTTTTTTGTATTGAAAATTGAACTGCTTGACTAAAAATTTTTAAAAAACTTCATGCTTTTGGTTGAAAATTCATCTCGTTGGTTGAAGATTGAACTATTTTGCTGAAAATTCGTTTTTTTTTCGGTTAAGAATCACCTTTTTTAACTGAAAATATAACTATTCCATTTTTGGTTGAAAATTGGTATTTTTAATTAAAAACTACATGATCTGATTACAAATTCATGTGTTTTGTTGAAAGTTCGTCTTTTTTGGTAGAATATTAATCTTATTTTTAAAAAATTCATTCTTTTTGGCTAAAGATGTAGCTACTTGGTTGTAAATTATTCTGTTTTTGTTGATAATTAAACTATTTTGAGTTCGTCTTTTTTTAATCAATTCAACTGCTTTTTTTCAAATTTAAATCTTTTTTGCTCGAAAAATCAGTAGTTCAAAATTAAACTGATTTCTTTTAAGTATCTTTTTCTGGTTGAATATTCGTCATTTTAATTAAAAATTGATATTTTCGCGTTGAAAATTGAAATGACTTGTGGAAAATTTGCTTTTTTAGCATAAAAATTCATCAATTTGGTCGAAAATTAACTTTTTTTGTGAAACCTCAAATGCTTTCAAGATAATTGGTATTTGTCGATTAAAAATTCAACAATTTTGATAAAAATTGATCTATTTTGTTGAGAATTCGTGACCACAATAGCCCTTGTCTCTCTGATTCTGGTCAACCAGAATTCACCATGGTCGCCATTCTACCTACTACAAAAGCCAGCAAATGCAAAATTTAATTTTGCGATCTAATCTCCATTTTCACTAAAAGAGGCTTCTTTTATTTTTAGAGCATTCGCATTACTTTTATTCTCGCTTCGGGATTTAATCTCTGAATAAAAGAATTCAACTGACGGATTATTTTTCAAAGGTGAGGCTTTCCTTTGATGGACAAGACATTTTCCATTTCATTTTAAGCGTTTGAAAATCTTCTTCGACTTCACAAGTTTCATTAAATTACACATTTTTGGTTAATTATTAGTTTACAAAATAATAAACGTTTTTCAACATTCTAGAGCTGCTGCATAATTATATATAATTATGTAAAAAAAATTGTATAAAAAATTATTATAATTGAAATAAATTATAATTACAATTTTTTATACAATTTCCAATTTTCAACACTTTAAAATCCAGTCAAAAAATTGAAGAGAAACTAGAAAATAAAGTCAAGAATATTATTTTTCTGTCTCACAAAAATTAAAATTAAAATATAAACTTAATATTTATAGAAAAAGTTTGTATTTCATAGTATCTATTATCTAAAATAATAGAAAAGAAAAGCAAGGACAATATTTTTGATGATTGATATTTTAACTTCAGAATTCATATGTATCAATAATACAGTGAAACTCTGATATAGGGCCCCTTGATATAGTTCTTCCAAAAATTGACGCTGCGCCGCGGGGATGATTGAGAGGAGCTGCAGGTGATTGCGATGTTCACTCAGGTGTGACAAAACAGTTCTGGTGGAGCTATTTTGAGTTAATTCCAGCTCACTGTCAGCCCCAAAGCCGGCACAGTCTCAGAGTTTCACTGTATTTTTGTACAATATACAGACAATCAAGCCGTTTTAATTTTATGAAAAAATACAAATTTGCGACAAAAAACCTTTAACCAAACCTAAAATTGATAAATAATTATAAGTTTAATTTCTCAACTAGAATTATTTTTGTTTAAAAGAATATTTATGTTGAAAAACGCTAACATACCCTACTTTTTCCAAATATTGTAAATATTCTTTCAAATTTATAATTTTTTATTAAAAGTTGCAACAAAAACAAAACTTTATGAGATTTTAAATCTTCTTTTAAAGCTAGTGTTTTTTTTAAAGGAGCTGATCAGAACTTTTTTTTTATCTCATAATTTCCCTATTGATATTCCAATTGGATAACTATTTGCCATTGGCGGCCCATTTTTGAAAGACTCGACTTTTCTCAAATTTTCTTTTATGGATTGCAATGTTTTATTTACTAAATTATTATGTAAAATTATTTTTTGATTAGGTTTGAATTAATTTTGAATACTTATTTTTAATACAAAATTCTCTTTTCGCTTAAATTTTCAACAGTTGAAATTTCCAAAAGTTGAATGTAAAAATATTAAAAAATAAAGAAACTTGAAATTCAAAAAGTTCAAAATTGAATTTTCAATTTTTTTATATTTTCAAATTTTTAAAGCTCCATTTTTTCTGACGAAGAACACTAACATAATCTAAAAATGTTCAAAGATTTTAAATCTTATTTAAATTAAACCTTTTTTTAATGCCAATTTCCCATGTAAAACACTAACGTGACTTAAAATTGTTAAAAAATTATGTATCTTCTTTGAAATCTAGTAATTTTGAAATAAAAAATACAATTTCCGCCCAGAAATACTAAAAGAATCGGAAATTGTTCATTCTTGTAAATTTCATTATTTCAGGAAAAAATTATTGGATTTAAATCTAATGATTGTGGTCCAAAAATACCAATTTCAGATGAAACACGTTAAAATAACCTAAAGTTGTTGAAAAATTGTAAATATTCTTTTAAATTTAGTTATTTTGTAATAAAAATACCAATGATTTCCAACGAAAAACACTAACCTAACAGAAAATAATTATTCAGAATTGTAAATCTTCTTGAAAATGTAATGAAAAAAAATCTAATGTTCTGTTTTGTTCAAAAATTGCTACGTGGTCTTGAATCAATATTTTAAAAATATTAATTTTTTCACAACTTAAAAACCAAAAATCAATATTTTAAAAATATTGATTTAAGAAGACCATGCAGAGAAAAAAACTAAGAAGAATTATAATTATAATGATTTTTGTTTAAAAATGTCGATTTACGGTCAAAAAACCATAACAAAACAAAAAAACTTGAAATTTAAGAATAAATTAATCATTCGAAATGTAACGATTTATGATTAAAAATCCCCATTTGCGACGTAAAGCACTAACATAATTGGTAATGTTAATTTTTTTCAAAAATGCTAATTTTCAGTGAAAAACACCAGCACAAACTAAAATTTTTGAAAATTTTAAGTCTTCTTCGAAACTTTATGATTTTATATTAAACTTCTTTTTTTAAATTATTATTTCAATCATCAATTTTTTTTAAAATAGTTTTTATTAATTATTTCAAATTGTTTAATGAATTATTTATTAAATAATTTGAATGTTTTAACTTAACCGCGCAAGAGTATTAAAAAGCACAAAAGTTTTTCAACTCACATAAGGTTTTGCAAAATTTTTCTTAATAAAAGGTACCATTTTTTTCGTAGATGTCACTTCAAACATTTCAAATTTACAACATAAAACAACTTCAAGTAATGAAAATCCAATCAGATTTTCAACAAAATAAAAATTTGGAGAACATATTTATTTTTTAGGTTTTTTTGTTTAATTGTTCTCAAGGTTATATAAATATAATTTTCCTAAGATTCTTTTTGAATTTGACATATTGTTTATTTACTTATTTTTTTCTGTTTGAAATATTTGACATATATGTCAAATCAAAATTTTCCAACAAAGTTCATCTTCAAACATTTTTATTTTATTTTTAATTTAATTTAATTTAAATCAAAAACAATCTAAATCATCAAAAAAAGAAAAATTTTCAACCTGTTGTATTTCTAACCAAAAAAGATTAAATATTTTTTAAAAGAAACGGATTTTCCACAAATCAGTTTAATTTTTTTTACAAGAAAATAAGAATTTTCAAGAAAAAAGTTAATTTTCGATCAAATAAATGTTTTTTTCTGCCAAAAATAATAATTTTAAACCAAAAAAAGATAAATTCTCAACGAAAAAGATTATAGTTTTCGGAAATCTTTCAAAGTTTTATTTCGAAATATGTCAAAACCTATATTTTTAAAAAAAATTTTCTCAATATTTTAAATTTCTATTCATTTTTGAAATTTATCAAAAACGTCTGAATATCTTTTAAAATGATTCGAATTTTTCTGAACTTTTTAAAAAAATTCTGAAAATTAAAAAAAAAACTTAAAATCTTCTAGATTCATGTTTGAAAATTGAGAAAAAATTTAGAATGTTTTTAAATCTTTATAAATTTCCTATCAAAATTATTTTTTTTACATAAAAAATCATTTAAAATTTTCTTCGAAATCTTCCGAAAACTTATTTATTCTGTTCAAACTTTTCAAAAATCTTAAAAAGTTTCTAGATATTTTTTCGGAGTTTTTAAAAATCTACATTTTTCAAATTTGTTGAAATCTTTTTGAGGTTAAAATTATTTTTGCATTTTTTTTTAAATTTATAAATATCTCTTAAACACATGTTTTTTTTTAATTTTCTAAACTTGCAAGATTGAACAATTTTGTTTTAAAATGTTCTGCATTCTTTTCCAAATGTTATGAAATCATTTGAAATATTTGAAAAATATTTTGAATTATTTGTTAAAAATTAAGTTTTCAAATTAAAGAATCAATTTACATTTTCCCTTTAATCTTAAGAAAAAATTTTATTATCTTGAAACTTTTCAAAACCCTTAAAAATCTTAAAAATTTTATTTTAGTCTTCAAAAATCTACATTTTGTTGAAAAAATTTTTAAATATTTTTAAATTTTACATTATTTCTGAATCTAATTTTCTCTTTAAGAAATAAATTTTTCGAATTAAAATTCCTCATTTGAAAATTGCAATTTACAAAATTCCATTCAGTTATTCAAGAACAGTGAGTGCTAGATTTTCGAGAATTTCGTTCCACCAATTTTATTACGTAGAATTGTTCACAATCGTTTAAAAAATGTTCAATATTTAAAAAAACGCTTTAAAAAATTTTCTTTTTTTCTATGTAAAAATCGTATTCTGCAATTTTCTTATCCACTTTTTTTCGAAGTCCGTTGGTAATAAAAGTGAGTTTGTAGCGTACATTTCATCAGTAAGACAATTTTCTGTAACTTTACCACCTGACATATCTATCAGTTGGTGACACGCTTTAACACAGAAATTGCGAAGGCAAGCGCAAAAATGATCGTAAACGGAGACAATAGCCACAAGGGATACTTCAGCTCAACTACCAATAAAATTTCAAGGAAGAACTTAAGAAGCCAATTAGAGTTCAAGTACAAGCAAACTTGCTTAACTTACAATAAATTTTTCTTATAATATTTTCGGATAAAGTTTATGAAATGTGCAGGTGAAAAAGTTTGTAAATAAGGGATTTTGTTTAGGTAGGGTTCTGCATTCTTCAAAAATGAGCTCTTTCTCAGATTTACAGAAATGCATGCACATTTTTCATACTTCCCAAGAAACGTTTACTGATTTTCAAATATACATATACGTGCAAAACTTTGCAGAAACGTGTCTCTGGATAAAAATAAATAAAAAGAACCAGGTATGCGCGAAGTATTAAAGAAACTTATCACACTGAGTTGTAAATATTTATGTATTTGAAAATACACAGCCTGAAACTTTCGAAATAAAACAAATTGAATACAAGAAAAAAAGGGATATTTTAGGAATTTTGATGAGTTAAAAAAATAAGTATTAAAAAAGGATTCTTAAAAATCTTAAGAAGTATGTTCTTTAAGTAAATAATATAATAATATAAGAATAATAATTTATGTTCTTTCAAATTAAAGTTTTCGAACATAGTTCGAAAGTATAAAGTTCAAAGAAGACTCCAAATTTCAATCAATCTCAAAACATCGATTTTAATTGTCAAAGTAATTACAAAACTTAATAAAAATTGTATGTAACAGAGACTTAAAAAAATAGTCTTAATATCGGTGAATATCAATAACAAGAATCGATAATACTACAGAAACACCTATCGATATTTTTTTCTTCAAAATCCCTAACTTTCTTGATCAACAAAATTCCCTGGCTTTGCCCTGATTTCTAGGTAATACCCAAGAATCCTTTATCTGATCTCGTCACTAATTCAAGATAAAGGAGCACTTTTAAAGCGAATTCGTAAGATGGAAAGTCAACAGGGTGTTGAGTGTAAAATAGGATCTCCAGCATCCTGCGGGTCTGGAATCTGGATACAAGTTCAATATTTAAATATGCTTTCATTAATATTCAATGCGAAGAGGCAAGCCGGAAGTAAGGCGAAAAAGACTACTGGATTCCCTTGAATCCAGTTGGGGGTTTGCAGTTTGCACTAAGCAAGATGGGTATCTAAGCACGTTCGCTAAACAGCCAGATACGTTCAGGAGATACGAGATACTTATAGCACCACTTCGGGATATGAACTCGTGACCGCCGGGACTGCAGCAGGATAGTTGCCCCTCGACTGAGAGAGAAAGAAGGAGAGAGAGAGAGAGAAGAGAAAGATGCAGAAAACCAGAGGGAGATAAAAGGAGCAAAAGAGACAGTGGATGTAACAGAGAAGGATGCATTTTATGATGCACGCGAAGAGTTTCACGCAATTAGGCCATTAGCCACAGGATGTTGTGATTATATCTCACTTGTTCAACCAAATCCCAAACAAAT
>JAWWEA010000115.1:13898016-13908613 GCA_035222095.1 Andricus quercuspetiolicola | reverse complement strand
TGCAAATTATGTAATTTGTTACATAAGAATGTTAATTAGTTAGAAATTGTGCTTCTTATAATCTTTTTTGAAAATCAATTTATAATTAAAAAATCTGCCCACTTCGCGGGCACATTTTCATCGCGTGCGGCTCGCTTCGCTCGCAAGTTTGAGCGCGCACCTGTAGGGTCTCGCGCTTCGCGCTCGATGTGTTTAGCTCGCGCTAAGCGCTCGGTTCCTCTAAATTTTCGCACTTCGTGCGCTCGCTATTACGCGCTTCGCGGGCCAATACTCTCTTAGTAAGCTTCATCGTTATGCCATGCTTTTGGTTCAATTACGTCCGTTTTACATAAAGAGAAGAACTAATTTATGTAAGGTTCTATCGACCTTAAGGAACACATTCTCATCAAGACACTCGCGCTTTGCGCTCGATATTTGGTTTAAAAGTCATGTAAACCTCGCCCTCCACACTCGTTTCTGTTCATCGTATAATGGAAACCCAATGAAATTATTCTAAATTGTAATTATTCAAATAATTTTTTAATGAAACCCGTTTGAGAGCGCTTTGCGTTCCGTGTTATATTCTTCACATACATATGATAAATTTTCAAATAATTATTGAAATGATTTGCGCCTTCGCGTCACATTGTCGATGAGAATGTAAAAATTAATTAATTTGACATGAATAATGTATTTTTGATAGTTATTTCATTGTTTTAATCGTTAGGAATAGTATTGAGAACATAAAAGAATTAAATATTTTGGAAACCCACACACGAGCTGAAAAAGAAATTAAATAAGCAAAGTTTTGGTGAGAATGTGCCCATTCAGCGGGCAGATTTTTTCACTGCTAATGTTATCTTTTGATAATAAAACAAAAACTATACATCCTATCAAAAAGTGTCCCATAACAAATTTGTAGATCTTCTTTAGGTGCACAATTTTTGTCCAATCATCACCTGTCGTATCTTGTATTGTTTGTCCGTAAAATGGAATTATTGATTTTTCATTATTTTTTATGCAAGCAAAATTTGAATTTTTGATTTTTCAAGAAAATTCAAAAAGCTGTTATGATAATCTTGCACGGAATTCTAAAAAAAAATGTTTATTTTCCTGACTTCTTTTCGTATCATGCGTTGTTTGGTTGAAAATGTTAATTGCTAACAAACTAAAAATCTACAGACAAATAAACAGACAGACAGACTAGCAGACTAACAGGCAGACTAACAGACATACTAACGAAAAGACAGACACATTAGTAAAAACCTTGTTTTCGGGTTAAGGGGGTCTCAAAACGTGGACATTTGACAAAAACCGGGGGGAGGGGGTCAAATTTTACACAAATCTTATACCTTCTCTAAATGAGAATGTAAAAAAATGGTTTAAAAACACCTAAAACAGACACATCCCAGTAGACATTGCTGAAAAACTATCTTTAGTCAATAAATTTGTAATTCCGTTTAAATCAAACCAACTATCTACTAACAATATCATTGCTTCTGTTGAAGATTGCGTCCAAACTTTGGATACATCCAAAAAACAAAAAATTAGAAAAAACATTACGAAATTAATTGTTAACCATAAAAAGAATAATAAACTCAAAGATAATAACTTTCTTCAAAAAATTGCAGATTATCAAAAAGATAACAAAGTCCTTATTTTTCTAAAAGCCGATAAAGGCAATATTACAGTAGCAGCCAATACAAAAGATTACATAACAGATGTCGAAAATATATTAAGCAAGGGATCTCTATATAAAAAAGTTAAAACAAGTTTGGTTCCTGCAATAGAAGAAAAATGTAATGAGATTGTTACTAGGTGGCATAATAAACCTTATGTTAACGATCAAATGTATTACCGATTGAAATTAAGAGGTTCGATTATAGCTAAAGCTTATGCTCTTCCTAAGGTTCATAAACCAAATTTAAAATGGAGATGAATAGTGTCCTTCATTGATTCACCAACATATAAATTAACGTCATATTTAGCAAAAGTTCTTAAACAAGTTCAAAGTACCATGGATTCATTTTTAAAAGATGGCTGGAATTTTAGAGAAAAAATAAAACACTTAAAAATTCCTTCTTCCCATTCCATGTTGTCTCTAGATGTGGTGTCCATGTTTGCCAATATCCCTCTGGATTTGGCTATGGAATGTGTAAAAGAAAAATTGAATTTATATAGAAATTTAATAATAATCTCAAAAAGTGAAATACTTGTTGCGGTTAGAACAGTTTTTAACAACACAGTTTTTTCGTTCAATAAATGTTATCACAAACAAACATCAGGCTGCCCAATGGGGTCTCCATTATCTCCAATCGTATCGAATATCATATTAGAAGACTTAGAGTCTAGAGCGTTGTCACTTTTAAATTTCAAACCCCTGTTTTATAAACGTTATGTAGATGATATGTTTGCCAACATTCCTACTGAAAAAATTCAGGAATTTGTCAACGTGTTTAACAGCCATTAGCGCCATTAAGGACCGTCTCCAGTAATCCTAATCACAAATATATTTATCACAAATTATATCTTTCCGAGTATCTCTACACTTTTTAGAGTTGGAACGGGCATTTCTCATTTGGTGCCTAGAACGAGTCTTTTTAAAGACACAGTTGCAATTGATGCCTGATTGCTATTCTCAGCAAGAGGTTTGTGCTAGATGTAGTTCGACTTGCAACTTCCATTAATGCAACATTTTTTCTTTTGAGCTTGATTGAAAAATAATAAACTACAGGACCATTTAACAACATTACTTTTGTATAGTGTGTTAACATATGCATTTTGAGCTTCAATTTTCCGAAAAGTGTAAGGTAAAGAGTATTATTTTCTCCGCGAGTTTTTGAAAATTCATTATTTGACCTCTAGGTTATTTAGGTGAAGTCAGAACGCCTACGACTCTAACTTGCAAGACAGAACGCTACCAGCAGGCGTGGCCTAAGACATTTGTTGCAAGAAATCCATGCTGAAATCGCGAGGGTTCCTTGCAATCACAACACGGTTAAGGGCCCTGGATATCGAGTCTAAATCCCAGAAGTCCACTCATTTGGGTAGAGGCCTATATGGTATTCTAAAGATGATTGTGTAAGAGAACAGTTATAATTTTTATTAAAACAAACTATGAAAATTTTTTCCCAATCTATTGTATAATTTGTGTCATATAATCTTGAAACGCTTCGTTTATCGAGGGAACTTTGAACAAAGAAAAACTCTCTGTGGAGAAGTTATTTAGAAAAATACGAAGAAGTTTACTGTAAAGAGTTTTGGCAAAAATTTAATTGTTTAAAAACTGTGATTGTTAAACTACAAATGTTCGACTAATCTTGCATTCTTCTTCCGGCTTAAACATGCTGCAGGATAGCGGTAAGAAATAGAAGCATTTGAAAACATTTAAAAAGGATAATATTTAATTCAATAATAAAAATTATATTTCTAAACAACTTATCTACATAAAGGGTTTTTTAAACTTTCCTCGATAAATGATGTGCTCGAAAGGACTATTCAAAAATTACGTCACACTGCCATGGAGTTAATAGGTTTCAATTCAAACGTCTAATAAAATCGTCTCTTTTGGTTAACAATTCTATTAGTTGGTTAAAGATTGAATTGTTTTTGGTTGAAAATCCGTCTATACAATTTTCCATTGCCCATTCATTCATCCTTTGTTCAAAATTCATTTTATATTGGTTAAGGATTAAAAATTTAACTCTTCTATTTTTGTTTGAAAATTGATCGTCTTTAGTTAAAAAATCTACAATTCGGTTAAAAATTTATATATTTAATTGTACGTACGTCTTTTTTGGTAACAAACTATTCTTCTCGATTGAAAATTCAATTACTGGGTTGAAAATTGAACTTATTTGTTAAAATTTATTTTATTATTTCAAGATCCATCTCTCTGATGGTGCTTTTTCACGAAGGCCTGTTTTAAATAAATCGTTGAATTAATTTGACACATAGAGTTCGCATCTAGGTCCTCGACCAATCAGATTTATCACAAACCAACAAGATAACTAGAATTGAATCCTATGAGAAATAATAATTCCATGACTAATTCAGAACAGGCCTCCCTGAAAAGGTACCCTGATTAAAAATTCAATCTTTTTTGGTAGAAAATTAATCTTCTTGGTTGGAAATTCCATTATTACTTGGTCGGAAATTTATCTTCTTTGTTTAAAATGCATTTTATCATTTGAAGAGGTTAAAATAAAGGTGATGAAAAATTAAACTATTTTTTAAATTCTTTTTTTCTTAAATTAATTTTTTAACTGAAAATTTGATTTTTCTATTTTTAGTTGAAAATTCAACAGCTTGGTTGGAAATTGATATAATTCTAATTTTTAATATTCTATAATAATAAAATGATATTCTAATTTTAATAATTTTTAGAAAAAAGATCTTTTTTAAACGAATAGAATTTGTTTACATAATTAAAAGTTAATTGACCAATAGTGATAAATATTACACTAGAACAACAGTAATCATTTTTATAAAAAAAAAAAGAATTACAAGGAAAAATTATTCAAACAAATTGAATTTGTTTAAACAATTAAAACTTAATTAACCAATGTTGATAAATATTACGCTAAATTAATAGTAAAAATTTTTAATGTGAAAAAAGAATTTTTGAAACTAAAATTATTTAAACAATTTCCATTTGTTCAAATAATTGAAAATTAATGAATCAATGTTAAAAAATATTCCACTAGACAAATAGTAATAAGTTTTAGGAAAAAAAAAAGAAAAAATTAATTAACCAATGTTGACAAATATTAAATTAGACGAATATAAATAATTTAAATATAATAATATAAATATAAACGAAAAAAATAAGTAAAAGACAAGAATATAGTGCTCAAAAGATCGATTTTATGAAGAATTGACATTTTTCGTTTTAAGGGTAGTTTTCAGGGACTCGTGGGCGTGTGTTAGGGGTGTCAAACCCAAATATCTGATACATGAAATTCTTCGTTGGATAATTCTCTACAAGCCTCCATACTTTCCCGTCACGATTTCCCAAATCCTACAAAATTATTCCTAAAACTCAAAAAAGCGATTTTTCCCCATTCATTTCACATGGGAAACTTCAAGTCAAAGCCGGCACCTGTTAAAATCAAAATAAAAAAATCATGGAATTTCTTTTTTCGGATTTGGAATAAAATGGGGGGAATCGTTGTCCTCTAAAAAAAGTGTGTAATTTGTTTATTTTCAATGTTATTTTTCACGATTTGAAGAAAAATACGCATCCCAACAAAAAATAATTAATAAAGAATTTGAAGACCTTTTTTGTGTGAACTACTTTTGTCTATTAATTTTTGTCTTATCTTGTGTCGTTTTTCATAATTTTTAAAGAAAAAAATCTTGTTTTTTTACGAATAAAACAAAAACTACGCATCCTATCAAAAAGTGATTTATAAAAAAATTTGCAGATCTTTTTTGGGTGCACAGTTTTTGTCAATTCCCATTTTTTCGTAACTTGTGTCGTTTGTCCAGAAAAGTTTACTTTGTGTCTTTAACGTTGCTATTTACGATTTAAACAAAAACTACGCGTCTTATCAAAAAGTGGTTGATGACAAATTTCTATTCCTTTTTGGGTGAACAACTGTTGTCTATTAAGTTTTTTTCGTACCTGGTGTCGTTTTTTCACAGTTTTTTTTAATGTTACTTTTCACAAGTAAAACAAAAACTACGTATTCTATCAAAAAACGATTACCAACAAACTTGTAGCTCTTTTATGAGTGAATAACCCTAGTATATTTATTTCTTTCGTAGCTTGTGTTGATTGTTCAAAAATTCAATTTCTTTATTCTTAGTGTTGCTTTTTAACGGATAAACCAAAAAATGCTCGTCTTATCGAAAAGTAGTTCATAACAAATCTGTATATCATTTTGGGTGCACAATTTTTGTCTTTCTATATTTTTTCGCATCTTGCACAGGTGCGTTGTTTGGCTTAAAATTTCCATTTTCGCTTTTTTTTAAATTTGAAAATGCTATAGCTCTGGGCTATAAATAAATCGGGCAGGGGGTCAAATTTTACACGAATCTAATACCTTCTCTGACGAGGATGTAAAAACCCTTAGAAAGCTTATTAAATTCTGCGCGGAGCGACCTCTTATAGAGATGTTTTTCACAGGAATAGACCACGTGAAAAATGTCTAAAAATGCAAGAATTTCTCGAATTTTGCACCTCAACTTAAACTTGTGGTATAACCTAGGAAAGTTGTAAGAAATATCTGCAATGCATAACACATAGTCTTTGAAGTCTTACCTTTAATTTAGGCCAATCAAATTTTAAAAAATCTTTACGGGTTATTTTAGAGTTTTTGAAATATTTTTGATGTTAGAAACGAACGATGATCTGGTAGGTGATAGTGTACACCGGATTAAAATTCAGCGATCCCAAAAACATATGGGAGTGTTTGTCTAAATCACTACACGTGGCACTTTTTTGTTTGCCTATGTAATGGTCCATAGTTGCTTAAACAAAAAAATCGTATGAATGGCAAAAAATTTAATTGGTATACGAAACCGTTAAAATGAAAGAACTGACAATTTAAATATGAAAAACGGTTTTTAGTTAAATCTCTATATCAAATGCCCTGGGCGCTATTGGATGAAGTTCTTGTTATTTTATGAAAGGATATTAAGTGAAAAATTCTTCGTTTGCGGAAGCTCGATAAAATTGAAAGCACACAAAAAATTTAGGATGAATTGTCAGAGATATTTATTATTTAGCGCTATGTCCGTTTGCGATTTTCGATATCCCCGTAATACATTTTAGAATTTTTGAAATTAGACTGGAAAATATTGTAGAATACATGATAATAAAAGACCCGCATTTTTTGTTTAAAAAAAGTAATTGGTGGGACTAAACATTTGTTGCAGTCTTTTGGAATTTACTACATAACATAGAGAATGCATGGTGCCGCCTACAGCCCTATGGTACAGCTTGGCAGTGCGGCTTTAATGTAAGAGCTACAAAATCATTTTCATAAATAATTAGAATTAGCATTTCTATCATTTTCATAAATAATTAGAAGGAGCGCCGCGGAGCAAATTAGGAGTAGAGCAGAGCGTTCGGGTTGACTTGTGTCTATTGAATTGAAACACAATAGCCCGTTATGGAGTTTGGAATATTGCAATTTCACGAAAATGTTAATAAGTACTTAAATAACATTTTTGCAACATAAAATTATTATGAAATGCATTTTCATTCCTACCCACATAAATGTGTAGAATTTAAAACAATTTCAGTCATAACTTCTATTGACCTTTTAAAATTAGAGGTCAAAGCATCGACAACTGTAATTTGGTAATTGTGAATTCTTTTTTGTTGAAGCTCCTTCGGCTTCTTATCACGTATCTCATGCTCCGCACTCGATTTTATCAAAAGTGCGTAACCTTTTACATTAAGTCCGACTTTATTATATTAAACGTATATTTATGTCTGTACCTCGATCTGGGACAACTTATTCAGACATTGCAAAATAATGTAAAATTTTTAATAATTATGATTACTTTAATATTCGTTTGCTAGTTGGCACTAATGTTTTGGTTTGTATTTTAGAACTCATGAAATATAAAGATGTTTGCCCAACACTTGCGATTAAAATGCGACTTCGGAAGCTCGTCTCGAGACGACGAAGTTGTCGATTCCTCAACTGATGACGTAACAGTGGTCGACGTGAGCACTTTTCCCACTAGTGACCTCCTCAGCTGCATTTCCATTGCAAGTGTTGAAAAAGTTTTATGTGCGCCTTGTGGGAGACGGCGATTCGACTCGTGTGATTGCCGCACTCGCTGCGCTCGGGCGGAAAACTGCACAATCATCTGGAATCGCCTACTCCTCCCACTCGATGCACAATATACTATTCTTAGTTTTTGCCTTTGTTCTTGCAAGCGAATGGTTTTAAAACAAAATGGCCCTTATTTTTTAAAAACATTCATGCATTTCACCATGAATCATGGCCTCATCAGGACTGTGACAAGTGTACAAGTACATAGCAATGAAACTGTTATTGTTAACCCTAATATAAGTTTCTTGAAAAAGTAATTGTTTTCATTGAAAACTTACCGCAAGTGACGTTTCTAATATTTAAAAGCTGTTTTTAAAACCATTTTTTGAGATATGAAGATTTTTTAATGTTGGCGGTTGCAGTTCTTTAAATTTGTATAAACATACAAATTTTAACGAATACTCAAACTCCAGTTTGGGTGACTTGCGGCGAACACAGAATGTTGTCAGTAAATTTCTCTAATGCCACGATCTCTGCCAATCAGTGTGGTACCGTTACCAGGCTCTGATTGGTTTGCTCACGCAAGCCTATTGGCCAACCATTATCTACCAGCACGAAATTTGAAAAATGGGCTTGTCTATTGGTCAGCAATAGCTTTATCCATAAATATTGTCCTCCTTCACAATCGGCATTTTCCAGTGCACTAGAGTTATGTTCGGAAGAAGAAAGTGTTTTGGAAGCGCCCGACGACGATGAGCACTTACTGCTATCTCGAGTTCATTCGGGCCCCAGCACTTCCGGTATCTGCCTTGCTAACATCACGGTATCGAATTTCTACGTGCAAATATTATGTTTCCAACAAGAAGGTGAAAAAATACGTGAACTTGAAACCCAGTGGCGAATCATCTCTGAAAAGGCAATTGCTCTCCACGAGAAGAGAGTTTCTTCCAGCACTATAAAGTAGACACTTCTGGCATCTGTGAACGGTGCGAGCCCCGATGATCAATACTGGTACCGGAGAACTGCTCCGAGCGAGTTCTTCATGAGTACCATGGCAGCGGTGTTTCGGATCATCCGGGAGGCGAGGAAACTCTTCTGTCCGTTCAGGAAAAATTTAATTGTTATAAAATGCGCAGCAACGTTCGAGAATATGTAAGTACCTGTCTTTTATGCGGCAGTTGTAAATCCTTCTAAACACCTGGAGTGAATCAAAAAAGACCTAGACAATCCCCTCGTGGGAAAGTTTTTCTCCTCGTCATTACTGACTTATTATCCAGATGGGTTGAGGCCTTCCCACTCGGAGATATCAAGGCCATAAAAATCGTCGACCTCACGGAGTCCGAGGTGTTCCGTCGTTATGGGTAGCCTCATAATGTGCTTACTGACAATGACACCCAATTCACGGGTAAGGCTTCCGGAGCACTTTCTCTCAGTGGTGTGCCGAGCCATGGACGACACACATCTATCATTGACAGGGAAACCCAACTAAGCGAAGAAATCTAGAGCTCAAAAAAGGAAAGCCCTCGTCGTCAGACCTCAGCTTCAGCCTGAGAAAATTTTGGAGAAAGTAAGAGCCATCAGGCTCGCTGCATTGAAAGAATATATCACTCCCAGACCAAAAAACCTTCGCGCTATCACGTGGGTGATATGGAACGCGTCCGGACACACTTTTTGTCCGACAAAGAACGTGGTTTCAATGCATCCTTTGCCCTGTAGTGTCAAGGACCCTATCGTGTTATACAGCACTTCGGCCGCGAACTCTATCACGGGCAGACGAAAATCCGTCATGCAGAAATCACAGGAACGTAGATTCTTTGGTTTCACTAGCGAAAAGTACGCAAATCGCTGTCTTCTGGGCCAGGCGTGAGCTGCAGCGTCCAGGAGGAGACGAACAAACAATCCTCGTCACAGCAAGTGAACGAACCCGTCGTCGTTCAGGAGACTGAGGATCTCAGCATCAACACGCTTCCAAATGCGTCGCTGGTCAATTCATGGGGAAACAGAAACCTAAATTTCCTTAATGTAGAGAATAAGGCCCGGACGAACCCGAGAGAGATCGAAGAGACCGCCACGACGTGAGGATCTTTTACCTCGATACGATTTCCGGCCTCGTAGTAAGTAACGGATCCGAAATGTAAATAAATGTGATTAACTAAAAGAATAACCGATTACCAGACTTAAGACTTTACTCATTCTGTTTTCGTAGTTGTCATACGAATTTCTCCTAAAATGTAAATTTAGTCTTTTAAACCAACTTTTCTCATTTCGCAATATAATTAGTCGTAATTATTTTGAATTGCCTCGTCGTCAGAAGAATAAATTAGGTTAAGGTAATCCCTAATAACAGTTATAATTTAAACCCCCGCGGAAAGACCCGGTGAAAAATTGTTCACCACCTGCATACTGCCAAATTTCAACGAATACTCAAACTTTTCTTTTTCCCGACGTTCAAATTAATTTTATAAAACACAACTAAGGTCTATCACAAGATAAAAATAATTGTCGCCGAATACTTACTCATTAGTTGTAAGTTAATATTAAGTATGTACTTGTTTTATTTTCTCTATTAATAGAGCAAACAGGTCCGGTTTGAGTGCATTGTGGCGAACATAGGATTCTAAAAGCAAACATCGCTCGTGCCACGATCTGCGCAATCCGTTACCAGGCTCTGATTGGTTCTCTCGCGCAAGGCTAGAAACCGACCATCTACTATCCTGACTCTAACGGACCCTGCTACTGCGGATGCCGCGCCGATTGGTTCGCTCGCATCAACGCAGCGACCAACCACCGACCATCCTCCACCATGTCACACTCGACTGGCACGCGCCGCCGAGCGGATCGGGCATAAATATCGGTGCTCTCGCACCACAGGCACCATTTGACAA
>JAWWEA010000115.1:12240879-12260253 GCA_035222095.1 Andricus quercuspetiolicola | reverse complement strand
ATTGAGTGCGTTTGATCGCGACTAAATCTCCTTCTTTATATTGAGTAGCTTTACGCCGCCTGAGATTGTAACTGCGACGGTTTACTTCTTGGACCTTCATGATTTTTTCCTTCGCCTTCTTCCGGAGATCTTCCCGATTTTCTTCAAATCCCGTTTGAATTTTCTCTTCCAGAAGTTGCTTTAACATTAAATCACCTTCTGCTCGCTTCTGGACTCCAAAGAGAAGTTCAAAAGGAGTTATGCCAATGCTTCTCTGAAATGTCGAGTTCTGTGACAGCTGGTGATATGACGATGATGTTTTATATGACGATATCATTTGGATGGATCGTCTATTGTTAGCTTCATCAACACTGGAATCATAGTCCTTTTCAACCTTTCCACTTGATCATTCGCCCGTGGAAGTCCATTCGTTACGGTTAAGTGTTTAATTCCTTGCTCCTGACAACAAGAATTAAACTCGTCTGAGGTAAAAGCTGATCCTTTATCAAAAATGACCTTTTAACCCTTCAGTTTTTGGAGCACTCCTTTCGCTTTCGTCGATTTTGTTGGATACAGCCAGGTGAACTTCGTAAACCCATCGATGACGGCTAAAATATGATGATACTGTTTACTTGTAGTATCCAATGGTCCTAGGTGGTCAATGTGATACGTATGTAGTGGTATGCTATCTTTGGTCAGAGGGTGCAGATAACCCTTCCGTTTTTCTTGTTTCTTGTTTCTAAGGATACATTTTATACAGTTAGAAATAACCTTTTCTTCTTTTGTTTGAGATTCGGAATATAATATTCCTGCTTGATAAGTTCTTCAGTTCTCTTGGTAGCAAAGTGTTCCCGTTCATGAGCAGTTCGGATTATCTCACTCTGCTTCGACTCTAGAACAAACCCGTCTTGGCCTTTTTGCTGGGAATACAGCAGACAATTCTGAACGAAATAGTTTTGGTAGGGCTTCCCCTTCAGGATTTCTAAGCGGACTGCGCTGTCCTCTTCTTGAGCTCTTTTTATCCGTGGAATGATGCCCTGTACTATGGCACAGATGACCGGATAACGACTTAGGGCATCCACATGTTTTCCCCTATTGCCCGAGCGATGCTCGATTTTATACTTTCGTTAACGTTTCTACTTCCATAGCCCATCCTGCTATTTTGTGAGAAGTATATTTCTTATCCATTCTCCTCTGGAATGCCTGTCAATCTGTAATTATTTTAAACTCTATGCCTAGAAGATACACTCGGAACTTACGTAGTGCCACAACTACTTCTAGCATCTCCAGTTCGCAGCTGGAATTCTGCTTTTCAACTGGCGTCGTTTTTCGGCTCATGTAATATACTGGATGTACCTGGTAATCTTCTGGAGATCTTTGAAATAGTATGGCTTCATAGCCCTCTCTGCTCGCATCCATATGCAGCTGAGTTTCATACGTCGGGTTGTAAATCAATGAAACTAATTGGTTCTTCTGACAGAACGTTCTGTAATTTTTGAAAAGCCCTCAACTCATCTTCTTCAAAACGAAATGGCTTGTCCTTCTGCAACAGGTCTGTCAAAGATCTGGATAATAATGCATAGTCTTTGATGTACTCACGGAAGTAACCAGTGGGCCCAAGGAAACTCTGAATGTTCTTAAAAACTTCGATTCTGGGAACTTCTGGACAGCCTTAATTTTCTCCGGTGATGGATAGAGTTTTCCTTCCGTTACGATGTGTCCTAAGAACTCCATCTGCTCTTGCATAATTTGTGCTTTCTCTTTGTTAATCTTGAATCCATAGTCAGTAGCAACGTCTAAAACCTCCTTGAGTTGCGTTAAACCCTTCTCTTCATCAACCGTTGGAATTACTAGATCGTCAACGAACATAAACATTGTTCCTTCTCTAATAAAATCGCGAAATATCGTTCTCAAAGATCATTGGAAAACAGCTGGACAGTTGCTCAACCCGAAAGGCATCTTTTTAAATTGATACTGACCGTTTTGGGTCACAAATGCCGTATACTTTCTACTTTCTTTCTCGACAGGTACGTGGTGGAATCCATTTTTCAAATCAATGACACTGAATATACGAGCACCTTGAAGTTTGTTCAAAACGTCATCGACAAGTGGTAAGGGAAATCTATCCCGCTCAATTTTCCGATTCATCTTTCTATAGTCGACACAAACTCGCGGACTACCATCTTTTCTTTGTGCGACTACCAAGCGGCTGGCATACTCTGACGAGCACGGTTCAATTTCGTCATTTTCTAACCACTTCGTTATTTGATTGTCAACAATTTTGCGCTCCAATGGCGCTAAGCGGGTTGGCCTATCAAAAACAGGTTCAGTATCCTCAAGAATTATTTTTAACTCTATATTAGTCGACTTGCTTTTCTTCGGTTCGTAGCTTTCAATTAAATTCTCAACTTCACTTCGAATCTTAGGATCTATCACATGACTAACATCAACAACTTTTTCTGGAGCTACATTAATACATGCTAAAAAAACAGTAGGATTTGATTTTGAAATGACAACGCGGTTGGGTTCTATAGTAACTCTAGCTTGCGCCGTAATATCATTAACGATCGCTGCGTTCAATGGAGCACTACCGTCTGGTATTACATAAATTGTGAGAGGATATTCCTCATCATCAAGTTTAATTACATCTTGAAAATATCCTATCGGTTTAACCCCATTGTGACTCATACCTATCAAAGAAATTTCGGTTAAACGCAACTTTGGTTCTCCAATCTGCTTATGCACGTTTTCCTGAATGAAAGTTACCATACTACCTAAATCAACATAACCTTCAATTATAAAATTTCCAATCTCGTATTTTTTATGAAACTTTGAATTCATATCTATATCTAGCTTTAATAAATTTTCATTAACTGATTTCTTATTATCACTGGACTTACCGGATTTATCCTCGGTACATTCATTGGCAATGTGCCCAAATTTGTTACAAGTGAAGCACTTCCTACCTAAGCTTTTGGACTTACAGTCCTTAGACTCGTGCCCCTTTGTACCACAATTAAAGCACCGCACGCTTCCGGTATTCGTAGACGAAATCTTCTTCTGGTCCCCTTTCGCTTCTGTCTTCCCTGATGAATTAATCCCCTTGTTGGTCTTCTTGTCTCGTTCTTGATTCATTTTTCGTATATCCTCGTACGTCCTCAACTTGTCCTTGAACTGCTTCAAGTTCTTTGCCCCAAAGAGACAAACTTTGTTTGCTGGTATCGTCTGTGATCCCATCGATGATATAATGCATGAGTGCATCTGCTTCAATTTGACCCTGAGCGGCCATTTCTTTCATAATGAGAAAATACTCTTGAATAGACTCTCCTTTCTTTATTTTTCTCTTTACAAGCATTTTCTGTAACTGGGCACTATTTATTTTTGTGCCAAATTCTTCCTGAAGAGCCTCTTTGAGTTTTTTTCATGTCTTTATTGCTCCCTCGCTCTGCACGAACAACTTGGCTACACCTTTCAAAGATTTTTTGGCAAAATTCAGTTTCTGTCAATCAATCCATTCATAAAGAGTCGCCGCGTCTTCGAAATCCAAAATCCATCTTTCTATTGGGTGGTTATCGTCGTGATCAAAAGATCTAATAGACACCTCAACATCCTTATAGTTTACTGCGAAATGCAAAACTGAACGTCGTCCTCCGACAATCGGATCTGCAGCCGTTTCTCGTGCGTCATTGTTATGACTGTTGTGGCTCCTATCCTCTTCACCGTTTTCAGCATCATTGCCCTCTTTGTCTTCTGGCGCTCCCTCTTCTTCTTCGTCCTCTGAGTTTTTCTGTAATGAGTTCAAGTCCATCAACCCACTGCAGATACGTCGTACAACCTCATCCTTCGTGCCGCCGTAATCCAATCCGAGCAGATTGCATATCGACGTTAAATCACCCTTTACTAGTCTTTGATTCGCATAGTTCAACTTAGCTGTGTGCTCGTCTGAGCCATCCTGGAAATTAAGGCCACTAAATTCGCGAAATTTTTGTCTATTTCCTCCATCGCCGTCTTCGTCAAAAATAAACCTGTAAAGCGCAAGTACTCCTGCTCTTGAAGATGTTTTTATTTTGTTTTCGATCGAATCAATTTGACCGAGATTCTCCATTTTTTAAATGTCTTGCTGAAAACGTCGAATGGTGACTGAAGATAACTTGAGCGATCAATAATACCGACTGTTTGCACTATCGATAGAAGAATTCTCAATTTCCTCTATCGGTAAAGCAGATCACGTATCGACCCGTACTGCTTTTCTACAACGCGTCTAAACTGCCCTTACTATTTCCTTTCTGAACACACACAGATTCACACGAACTACACAGAATTTAACCAAATAATTCACTAGAAGCCTTTGAACCACTGTATCCGTCAAAAATTACACGAAAACACTCGTAATCTGTCTTACTGAATCTTTCCCAGAAATTCCTTGTTTCGCGTACGATCTTCAACGACAATTTCGCGTTTCACGATCGCCGACTTTTCACAACTTCTACGATTCGTGCTATCTTTTTGCGCGAAACTTGCCAGGAAATTAAGCGTCATCTTTTCGTCTTTATAATCGAGAAAAGCTTCTCTTTTGCCCGATTTTACATCATTGCGTTTCCAAACTTTGCCGTAAAAAGAACACGAGGCGCGAATCCTTTCGGCATCGTTTTGCGTCGTTTCGTCTTTTCTGTCTTGAGTCTAATTTTACAGAATAATCGCGTCCCGATTCTTCTGCACGAGAGTCCGCGGCTTCTTATCGCGGCCGAGCCCCCAAATTGTAGGAATTTGTATTTAAAACAGTTTATTCGAAGTATAAAACAGGTTACATTAGTGGATTAACGTCGTTTCGGTTTCAGACTCACGCTGCTCGCCAATCGCCTCGCTTACGCCCTCTTATGGTTTTTAGTTAAAGTTCAGTCCCGTGAAATACAAAAATATTTTCAAATCGTAACTCCACAATCGGCCATTCTGAATTATCATACGCCTCGTATGATCCAAATACAATGATTACACTCATTCTCTCCACGGTTTCATATACTCCGCACAGGTACTTGTACTTTTAGGCCCTTCGATTAATCCTACGCTTCTGAGATCATAAGTATTATTAGATTTCCCGCGTTCAACCCTATACGGACCGTAAAATTTTGCTTTCATTTTTCGTCCGGGTCCTAATTGAGTGCGTTCGATCGCGACAAAATCTCCTTCTTTATATTGAGTAGCTTTACGCTGCCTGAGATTGTAACTGTGACGGTTTTCTTCTTGGACCTTAATGATTTGTTCCTTCGCCTTCTTCCGGAGATCTTCCCGACCTTCTCCAAATTCCGTTTGAATTTCCTCTTCCAGAAGTTGCTTCAACATTAAATCACCTTCTGCTCTCATCTGGACTTCAAAGAGAAGTTCAAAAGGAGTCATGCCAATGCTTCTATGAAATGTTAAGTTCAGTACCAGCTGAAGACGTTCGATATGACGATACCACTTGGATAGATCGTCTGTTGTTAGCTTCGTCAACACTGGAATTATAGTCCTGTTTAATTTTCCCACTTGACCATTCGCCCGTGGAAGTCCAGTCGTTACGGTTAAGTGTTTAATTCCTTGCTCCTCACAATAAGAATTAAGCTCGTCCGAGGGAAAAGCTGATCCTTTATCTAAGATAATCAAGGACGGATTACCAAAAATGACCTATTGACCCTCCAGTTTTTGGAGCACTTCTTTCGCTCCCGTCGATTTTGTTGGGTACAGGCAGGTGAACTTCGTAAATCCATCGGTGACAGCTAAAATATGATGATACCGTTTACTTGTAGTCTCTAATGGTCCTAGGTGGCCGATGTGATACGTGTGTAGTGGTACGCTATATTTGATCAAGGGGTGCAGATAACCCTCCTGCTTTCCTTGTTTCTTGTTTCCAAGGATACATTTTACACAGTTAGAAATAATCTTTTCTATATTTTGTTTGAGATTCGGAATATAATATTCCTGCCTGATAAGTTCTTCAGTTCTCTTGGTGGTAAAGTGTCCCCGTTCATGAGCAGTTCGGATTATCTCACTCTGCATTGATTCTGGCATGACAAGCACGTCTCGGCCTTCTTGCTAGGAATACAGTAGACTATTCTGAACGAAATAGTTTTGGTAGGGCTTCTCCTTCAAGATCTCTAAAATCAAGCGGACTTCGTTGTCCTCTTCTTGAGCTCTTTTTATCCGTGGAACGACGTCCCGTACTATGGCACACATGACCGGATAACGACTCAAGCCATCCACATATTTGATCCGATTGCCCGAGCGATGCTCGATTTTGTACATAAACGTTCCTACTTCCATAGCCCATCCTGCTATTTTGTGAGAAATATCTTTCTTATCCATTGTCTTCTGGAATGCCAGTCAATCTGTAATTATTTTAAACTCCATGCCTAAAAGATATACTCGGAACTTACGTAGTGTCATAACTACGGCTAGCATCTCCAGCTCGTAGCTAGAATTCTGCTTTTCAACTGGCGTCGTTTCTCGGCTCATGTAATATACTGAATGTAGCTGGTAATCTTCTGGGGATCTTTGAAATAGTATGGCTACATAGCCTTCTCTGCTCGCATCTGTATGGAGCTCAGTTTCATACGTCGGGTTGTAAATCAATAAAACTGGTTCTTCTGACAGAACGTTCTTTAATTTTTGGAAAGCCCTCAACTCATCTTCTCCAAAACAAAATGGCTTGTCCTTCTGCAACAGGTCTGTCAAAGATCTGGATATTAAAGCATAGTCTTTGATGTACTTACGGAAGTAACCAGTGAGCCTAAGGAAACTCTGAATGTCCTTGACACACTTCGGTTCTGAGAACTTCTGGACAGTCTTAATTTTCTCTGTTGACGGATAGAGTTTCCCTTCCTTTAGGATGTGTCCTAAGGACTCTATCTGCGCCTGCATAATTTGAGCTTTTTTTTTGTTAATCTCCAATCCATACTCTGTAGCAACCTCTAAAACCTCCTTTAATTGCGTTAAACCCTTCTCTTTATCAACCGTTGGAATTACTAGATCGTCAACGAACATAAAACTGAAGTTGGTTCAAAACGCCATCGACAAGTGGTAAGGGAAATCTATCCCGCCTAATTTTCCGATTCATTTTTCTTTAATCGACACACACTTACGGACTACCATCTTTTCTTTTTGCGACTACCAAGCGGCTGGCATACTCTGACGAGCACGGTTCAATTTCGTCATTTTCTAACCACCTCGTTATTTGATTGTCAACAATTTCGCGTTCCAATGGCGCCAAGCGGGTTGGCCTATCAAAAACAGGTTCAGTATCCTTAAGAATTATTTTTAACTCTATATTAGTCGACTTACTTTTCTTCGGTTCGTAGCTTTCAATTAAATTCTCAACTTCACTTCGAATCTTAGGATCTATTACACGACTAACATCAACAACTTTTTCTGGAGCTACATTGATACATGCTAAAAAAACAGTAGGATTTAATTTTGAAATGACAACGCGGTTGGGTTCTATAGTAACTCTAGCTTGCGCCGTAATATCATTACCGATCGCTGCGTTCAATGGAGCACTACCGTCTGGTATTACATAAATTGTGAGAGGATATTCCTCATCATCAAGTTTAATTACATCTTGAAAATATCCTATCGGTTTAACCCCATTGTGACTCATACCTATCAAAGAAATTTCGGTTAAACGCAACTTTGGTTCTCCAATCTGCTTATGCACGTTTTCCTGAATGAAAGTTACCATACTACCTAAATCAACATAACCTTCAATTATAAAATTTCCAATCTCGTATTTTTTATGAAACTTTGAATTCATATCTATATCTAGCTTTAATAAATTTTCATTAACTGATTTCTTATTATCACTGGACTTACCGGATTTATCCTCGGTACATTCATTGGCAATGTGCCCAAATTTGTTACAAGTGAAGCACTTCCTACCTAAGCTTTTGGACTTACAGTCCTTAGACTCGTGCCCCTTTGTACCACAATTAAAGCACCGCACGCTTCCGGTATTCGTAGACGAAATCTTCTTCTGGTCCCCTTTCGCTTCTGTCTTCCCTGATGAATTAATCCCCTTGTTGGTCTTCTTGTCTCGTTCTTGATTCATTTTTCGTATATCCTCGTACGTCCTCAACTTGTCCTTGAACTGCTTCAAGTTCTTTGCCCCAAAGAGACAAACTTTGTTTGCTGGTATCGTCTGTGATCCCATCGATGATATAATGCATGAGTGCATCTGCTTCAATTTGACCCTGAGCGGCCATTTCTTTCATAATGAGAAAATACTCTTGAATAGACTCTCCTTTCTTTATTTTTCTCTTTACAAGCATTTTCTGTAACTGGGCACTATTTATTTTTGTGCCAAATTCTTCCTGAAGAGCCTCTTTGAGTTTTTTTCATGTCTTTATTGCTCCCTCGCTCTGCACGAACAACTTGGCTACACCTTTCAAAGATTTTTTGGCAAAATTCAGTTTCTGTCAATCAATCCATTCATAAAGAGTCGCCGCGTCTTCGAAATCCAAAATCCATCTTTCTATTGGGTGGTTATCGTCGTGATCAAAAGATCTAATAGACACCTCAACATCCTTATAGTTTACTGCGAAATGCAAAACTGAACGTCGTCCTCCGACAATCGGATCTGCAGCCGTTTCTCGTGCGTCATTGTTATGACTGTTGTGGCTCCTATCCTCTTCACCGTTTTCAGCATCATTGCCCTCTTTGTCTTCTGGCGCTCCCTCTTCTTCTTCGTCCTCTGAGTTTTTCTGTAATGAGTTCAAGTCCATCAACCCACTGCAGATACGTCGTACAACCTCATCCTTCGTGCCGCCGTAATCCAATCCGAGCAGATTGCATATCGACGTTAAATCACCCTTTACTAGTCTTTGATTCGCATAGTTCAACTTAGCTGTGTGCTCGTCTGAGCCATCCTGGAAATTAAGGCCACTAAATTCGCGAAATTTTTGTCTATTTCCTCCATCGCCGTCTTCGTCAAAAATAAACCTGTAAAGCGCAAGTACTCCTGCTCTTGAAGATGTTTTTATTTTGTTTTCGATCGAATCAATTTGACCGAGATTCTCCATTTTTTAAATGTCTTGCTGAAAACGTCGAATGGTGACTGAAGATAACTTGAGCGATCAATAATACCGACTGTTTGCACTATCGATAGAAGAATTCTCAATTTCCTCTATCGGTAAAGCAGATCACGTATCGACCCGTACTGCTTTTCTACAACGCGTCTAAACTGCCCTTACTATTTCCTTTCTGAACACACACAGATTCACACGAACTACACAGAATTTAACCAAATAATTCACTAGAAGCCTTTGAACCACTGTATCCGTCAAAAATTACACGAAAACACTCGTAATCTGTCTTACTGAATCTTTCCCAGAAATTCCTTGTTTCGCGTACGATCTTCAACGACAATTTCGCGTTTCACGATCGCCGACTTTTCACAACTTCTACGATTCGTGCTATCTTTTTGCGCGAAACTTGCCAGGAAATTAAGCGTCATCTTTTCGTCTTTATAATCGAGAAAAGCTTCTCTTTTGCCCGATTTTACATCATTGCGTTTCCAAACTTTGCCGTAAAAAGAACACGAGGCGCGAATCCTTTCGGCATCGTTTTGCGTCGTTTCGTCTTTTCTGTCTTGAGTCTAATTTTACAGAATAATCGCGTCCCGATTCTTCTGCACGAGAGTCCGCGGCTTCTTATCGCGGCCGAGACCCCAAATTATAGGAATTTGTATTTAAAACAGTTTATTCATAGTATAAAACAGGTTACATTAGTTTTAGCCTGAATTTACTCTTATGCTCCTTTACACGTTGGCTCACCGCCCTCCCGGTTTCTCCAGTATAGATTTTGTCACAAGAGCAAGGGATGTTGTATAGTCCGGGATCACTGAGAGCTACCTTTTTATCTTTAGGATTGTTTAGAAGTTGTCCTATTTTAACAGGTGGTTTGAATATAGTTTGAACGTTGTGTTTGTTGAGAATTCCTCCTATTTGTTCTGTGATACCTTGAATGTAAGGTAGGATGGTGTTCGTCTTTCTCTCTCTTTCTTTAGTGAGTTGTGTTGACTTGTGTTTTTAAAATATTGTGTTTTCTCATTGCTTTATTTACTTGTTTGTTTCTATAATCGTTCTGTATTAGGATTTGTTTACCGTTTTGTAGTTCCTTTTTCATGTTATCTTTGTCTGTTATGGAGACTGCTCTATATACGAGGGAGTAAACTAGTACGTCCAAGAAAGGTAGTTTTCCGTCCTGTTCAGTGTCCATGGTAAAGTGGATATTAGGGTGTAACTGATTGATAAATTCGAAACACTTTCGTAGTTCGTGTAGTTCATGTCTTCAAATAACAGAAGTGCCATCAACGTAACGGAACCAACATTCTAGTTCAAGTTTGGATTGGTTGAAGATTTTAGTTCCTAGATGTTCCATAAAAATGTTTGGCAATACAGGCGAGATTCGGGATCCCATTGTTGATCCGGAGGTTTGCTTGTAGAATTGGGTATTGGAAGAGAAGTAAATATTATTTAGACAGTGTTCTTTTGAAGGTATGGGATCAGAGAAAAAGTTCGCAAAAGATTTAATAATATCGAGTGTATCAGAGATTGGTACTTTTGTAAAGAGCGATTCTACGTCGAAACTCACTAGGATATCTTGGGGTTCGATGAGAAATTTATATTTTTTTGATTGTGCCAACAGCGTTTTGGATATGTGTGATAGCTTTTCCTATAGAAGGGTTTAGTTCTTTGGCGAGGAAACGTGCCAGTTTGTGAGTTGGGTAGTCGATTGCGCTAAAGATCGGTCTGACAAAAAAGAGACACTACCCATGTGTCACTCACTGATTAGAACCAAACTTTGCACATCAATAAAACACCAAGAAATATCGAATTTATGTTTTTTTTATATTTGCAGAATCCGCTTTCTAGGGGTTGAAACCACCCCTATCAGCCTAATAGCAAGAGGGTTAGCCTGCTTGTGGTTTGGTAGGAGTGGATTCTAGGGGTAAGATTAGTTGACGGTAGGTAGGTTAACCCGCTTGTGGTTTGAGATTAAATTATTACAAGGAAAATAAGTAAGTAAACTCGCTGATCCCAGGGTCAGGTGGGTTAGCCTCTTTGTGGTCTGATGAGTGTGGTTTCTCGAGGTTAGGCAGGTTAGGGATAGGCGTTTGGATAAGTCACATTGGTTAAGGGGTAGGTAATTAGGTGGGCTATATTATAGTGTGTAATTCAATTATTTTAAGAAGAACGAGATTAAACTCGCTGATCCCAGAGATGAGTGGCTGAGGCTGCTTTTGGTATGATAGGGGTGGTTTCTACCCCTAGAAAGCAGATTCTGCAAAAATAAAAAGACGCGAGTTGAATATTTTTTGGTGTTTCATTGATGTGCAAAGTTTGGTTCTAATCGGTGAGTGACACTTGGGTAGTGTAACTTTTGAGTGGAGGGTGGTCTTTGTCGATTTTTGATAGCCCCTTAAGTTTGGGAGAGATGGGAATAGTAGGTATTAATTTGAATGCTGTTCCATTGTCGAGTTTAGTGCCTTTTTGAATGATTTTTGTTTTTCTGAATATAGTTTTTGTTGGGTCCTCTTTAATTTTATTATATGTGTCATCAGTCAGAAGGTTCATGATTTTGTTGTTATAGTTTTCTTGACTCATTATTACTGACGTGTTGGCTTTGTCTGCAAGCAGTATAATGATACCTTTATTTTTATTGAGATAAAAATTATATCCTTTGGACAAGGCTAAAATTATTTCGTTGTTAAGAGGTTGGTTAGAGATTTTTTTTACTGTGTTAGTTGGTTGTGTGTGTTTTTCCGGGAGTAATTTGGCAAATTTGGCTTTTTTTGTAGGAAGATCTTTGATCCGTTGGAATTAGGCAAATGATATGCAGTCCAATCTACACCAAATATCAAATCTGAGGCTGTTTAAGCCCTAACCTGTTATAGTTAAATTTTCAACGAAATAATTGAATTTCCAGGCAAAAAAGGCAAACATTTTAGAAGGCAGTTGAATTTCTTCTCAAGGAAGATGAATTGTCAACAAAAAAGATGACCAAAAGATGAATTTTAAAACCAAAAGGACAGTTAAACTGTTAAATTTCTGACCAAAGAAGATGAGAATACTGAGCAAAATTGTACTTCACCGGAAGTTAATGAAGAAACTGATATGTTCATAGGAAACTTGTTGACAGAAAAATCAAAGCCAAAGTGCGAAACAGTTTATAAATAGTTTTGTGAATGGAGGACGGGAAAACACACGAATCATTAATTATTGTATGTGTTTTCAGTGATTTTTGATTCTTGTGAAGCGATTTTGTGTCCTTGCGGGGGGCTCAGCCCCCAAAACACCCAGTGGGTCTTCACCACGGACACCTCAGGGTCTGCACCCCTGAACACCATGTCCCTGCATACACCTGCACACCATTCGCAAGAATGAAAACGAGTTAAAAAAATTTCCTGTTTACAAAAAATATTCTCCGCTTTTCACCGGATTTCACTCGAAGCTCAAAATTTCAGTCAGATTCCCGATTTTCCCGGTCAGCACCCACCCCGCACTTATTCATCCAACGAAAAAAATACTCTTGAATGTTGGCATCACCGCACAGTCTCAATTTAGCAGTTGTAAGAAAATGATATTTTAGTTGATTCAATCAAATAGTAGGTACATTCACATCGAGAAAAATAAAAAGATTTTTTCATTCATGAATTATTTCAGCTACTTAATTGAAGTAATAATAACAAAGCTTCACTGTAAAATTTAGAGGTTATGTCGCACACGTGTTACTCTAGTGCTACTGAATTGATAAGTGAATATGTCTGAAATCACTGATCATTCATTGATATGTCCAACTACGATTTCAATCAGTGCATTTGCCACTGGTTCATATTTAGATAGTGAGATTCAACAACTAGGGTCATTAACAAATCAATAAAGCTTTGAGAACCATACCATACTGTCTTTTTTACATAACCCGTTTTGATCCCATTATGAATCGTAAACATTATAATTCAGTTTAACATTTTTTTAAATAATTGATGTAAAGTATTGCGGTTTACGGTTGGTATAAATGCTTCACTTGAAAATACCCTGAGATAGGGTGACCGGCACCGACTAATGTGTCAAGGATTTCTTCACGGTTTAGTTTTGTAACCAAGCCGCTTTTTATGTTTATTTTCGCTCGTTTTGTATGTCCAGTACTCATATCATAAACGTAAATTCCTGCAAGTTCATTATAGGTCTTCAATATTGCAAACGCGTCACCATCCAATGTTGACATAACAATTTGTTCGTTGGTTGGCATGTTCCGATAACGCTTATCTATTGTTAATATTTTTAATTGTTTATTGGTAGGAAAAATGTATCTCTGAAGTTCGAATATCCGGTGCTTATTTCTAATGGGAGTAAGACGAATAAATCTAAGTAGTGCAACTCCACATTCCCTTCCATCAGGGAAAGGAAGGCTTGTAGGCGGATCTATGGACGTGGAAGTAGAAGCCATGGAACTGCGAGAAGGAGACCTTGACCTGGCACGTTGAGGAGGTTTAGCATGAAGATGAGACCTCTCAGGTGAATTTTGTCTTTTAGAAGAAGAGGTATGTCCGCCACATGGAGTATGAGGAATGGGGGCGCCATCAGGTGGACATTTGAACTGTGAACCTAACTCTGCAACAAGAAAGAGATGATTACCTTTTTTTAAGTTGATGTTTAATGAATTAGTAGCAATAATCTGACATGAGACTGAGAAAAGGAGAGAAATTTTCACTGGAAAACTTTTTAAAAGATTGACCTGCAATATGATGACGGTTGTTTGGTCGAGTAGAATGCTATGTTTTGCTTCGATACGATGTACAGCTAGTGCTGAATGCATGAACTGTTTTAGCCTGAATTTACTTTCAAGTTCCTTTATACGCTAGCTCATCGCTTTCCCGGTTTCTCCAATATAGACTTTGCCACCAGAGCAGGGGATTTTATCTACTTCCGGATCACTAAGAGATGCGTTTTTATCTTTAAGAATGTTTAGAAATCGTCCTACTTTCGCGGATGGTTTAAATGTGGTTCGAATGTTGCGTTTGTTGAGAATTCTTCTTATTTGTTTTGCGATACCTTGAATGTAGGGCAGGATGGTGGTCGTTTTTCTTTCTATTTCTTTAGAAGGTTGTGTCAACTTGTTTTCTTGAGTGTATTTTCTTATTGCTTTATCTGTTTGTTTATTTGCATAGTGGTGGGAGGAGGCATGTATGTATCAGTTTATTTGTCAGGGTTTCCTATAAACTTCATGTCCTAATGTGTTATCAGTTCTGTTGTGATCTGGTACGTCCAAGAAAGGCAATTTTCGGTTTTGCTCAATTTTCATGGTGAACTGGATATTAGGGTCTAATCGATTGATGAAATCGAAAAACTTGTATAGTTGATCTAGTCCATGTTTCCAGGTGACAAAATTGTAGTCAATGTAACGGCACCTGAATTTCGGTTTAAGCTAATATTGGTTGGAGATTTTTATTTCTAGATGCTTCTCAAACATGTTGTCTATTACAGGTGAGATTTGAGATCTCATTGTAGCTTCTGAGGTTTTTTTGTAGAATTTCTTGTTGAAAGGGAAGTAAGCATCATTGGAACAGTGTTCTATTAAAGGTATAAACTGGGATGGAAAGTTTGCAAAGAATTTAATAATATGGATTTTAACAAAGATTGGTACTTTTGTAAAGAGAGATACTACTTCGAAACTCAGTGTGATGTCTTGGGGTTAAATGCGAATCTGTTGCACCTTTTTGATAAAGTTGGAAAAGCTTTGGACATGGGTGACAGAATTTTCTGTGGAAGGATTCAGTTTTTTGGTGAGGAAGCGTGCTAGGTTGTGAGTTGGTGAATTTACTGCGTTGATGATCAGTCTGAGTGAAATGTTGTTTTTGTGGATTTTTCAGAGTCCGTGAAGTCCTAGAGAGATAGGATTAGTAGGCCATTATTCAGACATTGCTTTGCTCCTGAGTTTAGAGTCTCAGAAGGGTCTTTGTTTTGGTGACTATTGTTTTTGTGGGGTGTTTTCTTAAGTTTTTTATATCGATTGTCAGTTAGAAGGTCCATGATTTTCTTCTTTATTTATTATTATTGATCTGTCGCCTTTGTCTGCCAGAAATATTATGATATTTTCATTCCAAATGAGTTCATTAATCGCTGTTTTTCATATTTTGTTAAGGTTAAGGAGGGAAGTTGGGCTTGGCGTAAGATATTGGCCGTCCTATATCGTGTATCATTCACTCCTTCGGATGGAAGGTTATATATTGTGTATTCTAAAGTACTGGTGGTTTTCTCTTTGAAGATTTTTGAGGGAGCTACTATGAAACTATGTCCTTTAGACAAGGCGGAAATCATTTCATTGATGAAGGTACGGCTCGAGATGCTTTTTGCTGTGTGAGTTAGTGGTGTGTGCTTTACTGGAAGTAATTTGTCGGATTCTACTTTTTATTTTTGAGTGAAGATATCTTTAATCCGTTGAGATTAATCAAATGATATGCGGTCCAATGTAGACCAAATGTCAAATGCGGCGTCCATGGTCGCGTATTTTCCCACTGACTCCTAGGGAATGCTCGACTCGGCCAATCTGTGGTCGTACCTCACGAGTCGCACGTTCCTCACGTCACTCCGCGACAAGGTGGTCTCAGGCAACATAAAACAACAACCTGCGGAAAGTCACTTTGACAAAGCACCAGCGGCTTCACTCAGCCGCTCCGTGGGTTAATCAGGGCCAAGACTGGAAAAGCTATATCAAACTGATAGAGCACGACCACGTACCTTGTAGCCACCGTGATAATCCCAGTTTGTCTCTCTGATCCATCCCGGTAATCCGAGGGACTGAGATGTGCAAAGCATGGAATCGGACCGATATTTTGGGGACCGGATCTAGAAGTCTGCATTAGCAGACCCGATCCGAAGATTTCTTTCTTGGTCTCTCAAATATTCGATTCGGTATTATTCGGATCAGGTATCTAGTTGTCCCGCCCGAAAAACTTCGGATTGGATCTGTGCATGATATATCAGACCCGGTCTTTTACAATTCGGTTCTCTAGTAAACATGACGCGAAAATTATCAAAACAGGGCGAATCTGTCCATCACTATTGCTGGTACTGCTGGTGTGCAACCATCAAGTTTAAACCTACTGTGCAGCTAGAAATGCAAAACCACACGCAATGACATCCACATACCCCCGAAGCCTTCAAGTTGACCAAGTTAGGGAAGTGTTATCAATAGTGATAGATAAATCCGCCCTGATTTGGTATTTTTCATGTCGGGTCCACGAGAGACCCAAACCGAGAAACACAAAGTCTGTTATATCACGCACAGATGTGATCCGAGGATTTTCAGGCAGGTCAACTAGAGACCCTATCCGCGTAATACCGGACTGGTTATTTAAGAGACCTGGACAGTAATTTTCGGAGCGTATCTGCTAATGCAGACTGCTGGAATCGGGCCCGAAAATATAGGTTCAAATCTGGGTTTCGCACATCTTTGTTCCTCGGAGAAGATGTATTTTATATACCTGGTGCCCTCAACTCCCAAAAAATTCTTGCTTAACTCCCGGAAAATCGCAATTCGATTAATTAACATCTTAATGTAACTCAAGCCGCTTTTCCCAAACAAAATTATTTTTCATTTGAATATTATTTTTGACAACTGGAATGGAAACTACGTGCCCTTTTTAATTTGATTTTAAAAGCCTGGAGAATTTATCGATTCCCGAATTTTACCAAACTTATGGTAACTTTCAGAAAAATTAAAGTTACTTCTTTGAGTGAAGTGAGAGCAATGAGTTTCTTTTTGCTGTGTAACGTATTTGTAACGAGTAACTTAAAAAAAAGTTACTGACCGCACACAGCTTGTTGGTCTGATTCAATCGAGGAAGGACGACCTGAAGAAGATTGGCTCGAAGGAGATTGGGTACGCCGGCGAATATGCAATTTCTGGCGCTGAGCAACTCCAGGAGGTGACCCTTCTTGCCCCGAACTTAATTCTATAAGAAGAAATAGAAATAGATTAATTTTTGATTGTGAGCACTAAAACTGAAAAATCTTGTAACTGAAGTTGCAGTTTAATTCATTCATCGAGAATTCAAGAACTTTAGGAAATCTGCAAAACTGGCTGTTGAAACTGTTAACAAATCAACTTTGACCACTTCTTCAAGATAAGCGAAAGCAGGATTCAAATACTCATTGAGACAAATTCTGTTTCACATTTAATCGTATTTTGCACCATTGAAACATATTAGAACTCTTGCATTAACATGCATTCTTCAATTTTGAAATGTAAATAAATCGTAAATGTAAAATATTGTTTTTTTTTGTAATGCACTTTAAACCTGATTTCTGAATATCTTACTTGCTCCCTGAAATCGTCGCAGCATCAGTTAGTTGATTCACTGATTATTTTTCATAAGACGCGCATCGAAATTTCGACCTTCTTTGCCTCTTGAGTAAATCTAAAGTCGTGTTTTCAACCCTAGACTGGAAAGTTAAGACGAGCGACTGCGAATCACTCAATGAGCAACAAAGGTCGAACCTTCGATGCTCTTGTTTTGAAAAATATCGTACATAGGCTTGCTTGGACAGAAAATTGCTACCACCATATCAGATAATGTTATTTTCCCATCAAATTCCCACGTTGATTCTAATAGCCCGGGGGCACGGTTAATGTGGACAAATTTCAAGAACTTTTAATTAACATCAAGCAAAAGGAGCTTAGCCACCAGACAGAATGATTACGAACCAGTTAGGAAATATTGAAACCGCATTGATCTTCTTGTGTACACAAGATAGAAGAAATAAATACAATGTTCTTCACGTGGCAAAAGATTTGATAAAAAACCGATTCTATTTCCGAAGACTCGCAGGAGGTTCAAAACATCGAATGACAAGAGTCGCAAGTCTTAAAAAGTAGATATAAGTAGAAAAATTATAAGTATGGTCACCCTAATTACACTTACCAACAAAATCCAGATGAACAGAAAATGTAAGGATGAGAAGGCAGCAGGCGATCTTCATTCTTTCTATTGGTATCGATTTCTTGAATGTCGTCTCAGAAATTCAAAATTTTGATACTGCTGTAGACATTACTCTTCATCAGAATTATATGACTCAATTTTTGTCGCAGTAAATCATGCCACGTTAACAGAAACTGTCACGCTTTGTAAATAGTCTCTATGTGTATATGAATGATCAAGATATTTAATTCTTTGCTCATTATCACATCATATTTGTTTGAAGTTTCGTGATTGCGTGTAATTTTATTGATATGATGCAACATTTCCAGGTTTAAACGCTTCATTTAGAAAAGTAAATTTTTTTAATAAAAATTTATTAGACTGATAAAATTAAACGTGATATAGATCTTACTTTGGCTTGTTTCAATAAATTACCTTCTGTAAAAGGCATCTTAATTATTAAATCCTAGTAAAATATATTATGATGAACAGCTTAGATTAGAGTCGAAATAAGATGCGTCGTGCTATATTAAATATTCGACGCTCTTAGAGACACTGTTCTAATAAAGCTACCAGAAGAATTTCCGCATTCTTTAAAATCGGAGTCTTGCTCAAGTACTTAGAGGTGTAATTGTCCATGTACTGAGTATAACAAAAAAATTTATTCTGGCGACTCAAATGGTAATTATCTCAGAAAATCTTGAGGCAGACTTGTAGCCTTGTGTAGGAAATTAAGTATTAATTGGGGGGATCAGAATGGAGGGCGGAAGTGGTCCACCACGTACGAAATATTTCTGTAGCTAATGATACATTTCTGGATCCGGAGTATTTCTTATATTGCTAATCGTGATACTATCATCTTCTAACGAGACAAGAATAATTTAAGTGGTGGATAACAAGAAAGTGAAAGTTCCCAGTCATGCAGAAGGACTCAAGAAGTTGAAGGTGGTTGCGAACGAAGAGATTCATCATGACCGACATTTAAATCACAAGATTCGTGGTAGGAAAGATTGAGAAAGTGAGGGAGTTGAAGTATCTAGGAAATATCTAGAAGAATCTATTTTCTGAAAGGGCACAGTAGAAAGAGCAGCATTTAGAGAGATGAAAGGCATCTTACTAGACAGATGCACAAAAAATTATTTTATTACAGATTACACAAGAAAATTTCTGGTAGAATTGAGCGAAAAATAGCAGTTTTCTTGACTACGTGGTGACTGCTGGCTACTTAGCCAGATGTAGAAGATCCAAGTCTAATAGAAAAGGTGAAAGAGAGACGACTCTGGGAATATTTATAAGAAAGGAAAAATGGAGGTAGGCGTTTGGGATCTACTAGAAAGTAAAAAAGATCCCGACCACTAAAGAATACCCTGATCAGAAGGAGGTGAGACGGGACCGAAGATCGTGGAGTGTGCCTCTAGAGGTGAGATGGGCTGATGTTCTCAAAG
>JAWWEA010000115.1:11943468-11954109 GCA_035222095.1 Andricus quercuspetiolicola | reverse complement strand
GTAGTAAGGGCCGGGTAACTCGCGTCCCTCACCACCACCGTCAGGGGGTTGGCTTTCTGAGCAGCAGTCAGACCAACTCCCGACGACTCCCTGTTTGTCGGTTGCTGGGCCGACTTGTGCTTCTTCTTCGCCGGCTTGCCCCCTCCCCCGGTGGGGGGAACCATTGAGGCGTTTCTTATTCTTGGGGGACCCTGTAGCCGCTCCCGTATCCATAGCCTCATTCTGGGGAACCGTCAATCCCCCAGCTACCAAGGGAGCTGGTGGCACAGCCTCCACCAAATTTTGGCTTGCCGGAGGACAGATTGAGAGGAAAGAGAGTCAGACACGTTAGGACACAACCCCTCTCCCCCTCCGCCAGCTCCACTCCTTCCTTCTCCTGGTTTTAATGCGTGTTCATATTGTTCCCACGAGTAGCTAGAAATAGAATGTCCGCCCCTGCAGAGCCCCGCATGCAGAGGTAAGACTGCTTACTCGGGGAAGTCGTCCGGTGTCCCCGATAGGTCGGAAAGACACCTTTGTAACCCCTAGGTGCCAAAGTGCCGCGGGTACGATCGCTCCACACCCACGGCTTAGGGGGATGGTCACATTGAGTGAGACACCCAATGCTCAACTATCCGTTCGCGTACCACCATACCAACGGAGGGCTGTTTCTTGGTCACTGCACGGGCCGTAGGTCATTCCTGTCCCGATTCCCAAAACTGGAAATCGGTCAGGGAGGGACCTCGACCCAGGGATTCAGAAAGCCTATATTAGCTGGGCTCCTTCACCCTTCTACCATACCACAACCATGCATGCCAGGAGAGCCCGTTTATAGGCATCCTTTACCTTTCACCCCGGAGGACCCGTTTATAGGGATCCTTTCTTCCATATCCATACACATGCAGGCCGAAGTCCGTTTGACCCCTCTGTCCCACACGCTTAAGCCTCTCCACCAACTATAAGGTGTTAGAGCCCCTAGAGGAGGATCTGAAATGTCAACGAATACATTTTTTAATTTGTTATTAATAATTAAAAATAATTATATTTTAACATGCTCAAATGGTATGTGGATGGTTTTCAATATATTCTGAGCATTAGGTATGAAAATAAAATGAGTATTCAGTAAATAAAAAATATCATGTTATTTAATGTTATCTTTTTTATTTTTTTAACTATTGTTACTAATTTACGCATTAAAAATATTACGTATTATTTGAAATGAGTATACAAATTGTATTACAGGTACATTTTGAAGTATTTACCATTAATTTATCGAGAAATCGTAATTCAAATTTTATAAAAGTTAAATACTAATTAGAAACTCAGTCGAATTTATTTTAAAACTTTAAAAAAAGTATATCAAGTGAAAGATAATATATTTTTTCAATTACCAGAAAAATTACCAGAAAAATAAAACTCCCGACTCTGTAAAATTCCCAAATAATACATTTCCCGAAATTATAAAATTGCCGAATAATAAAATTTCCGAAATTATAAAATTGCCCAAATTTAAAAACCTCCAATTGGAAAGTCCCCGAATAATGAAATTCCCGACAGAACATTGCCGAATTATAAAATATCCGAACTAGAAAATTCCCGAATTGAAACAATTTAAAAAATATTTTTTTAATATAAATTATGTATTTATTTATTGGAAATACAATTATGAAATATTTTTAACAATGGCAATTTTTTTCAATGTCAATATTTTTTTAACATTATTTTTTTCATTAAAAATAACAATAAATGTATAAAAATTGTATAAAGAGATAAATTCAACACACATGCGAACAAACTTTTCAGGATTCAACTTAGCACTAATTTTTCTCTATATTTCTGTTTAATTTAAAAAAAAATTCGATTTTTGAGAAAGATTTTTATATTTTTTTTAAATATTATGCACATTTCCAAATAAAATTGTTCACCCAGAAATACATTTTTTATATTATCGTTATTTTAAATTGAAACATAATTTTTAAAAACTTTAGTCATTAAAAAAATTTGTTTCTTTGATAAAAATATTTGATTCTTTCATTTTTAATATATAAATAACATTTATTTTTTTACTAAAAAACCTTTTTTTAATTGTTTAAATTCGGAAATTTTATCATTCGAAAATTTCCTAGTTCAGATATCTTATAATTCGAGAATTTTCTGTCAGGAATTTTATTATGCGGGAATTTACCAATTCGGGATTCTTATATTTCGGCAAAGTAAACCAGTGCGAAACGTGTTGATGCCTCGTTATCGAAAATAAATTTAACATCTAGACTGGTAAAGGCCTCTAATTTTCCAATTTTGACCATATTTTTTATCAAATAAATACTCGTTTGATTATTCTTTATACCCAAATTAATACTTCAGTTAAAATCAGTGGAAGGTAATGACCAATGCAAAGGGGTCATTCTCAAAGTGATCCAATCCCCATGTTAAGAACATTGGAAAAACATCACGCAGAAGGGGGGGAGGTAAAGTTCTTGAAAAATGTATCACGTGTTTTGTGAATGGCCCCTAGTTGAAGTGTCTGTGCAAGTTTTAATTATAAATAAAATTGGGTTAGTCCCTTTTGAAAATTCCTCGAGGAAACCCTCGTGTTATTTTGGGATAAGGAAAACACGAGCAAATCCGCGAAGATTTTCAGAATCCTTGGGAAAAACCACGAGGTCTAATTGATTAACTCGCGGTATTCCTCAAGGAATCTGAAAATGCTCGCAGATTTCCTCGTATTTTCCTCGACCGAATATGACAAGAGGATCTCCAAGAGGGTTTTCTTCAATAGGGGTGTTGCTTTTTTCGTTTTTGTTTTTTTTGTTCTTACGTGGAAATGTGAAAAATCTTCAAAAGACACTTGGAAGGGTCCGCACTGCCCAAGCGTGTGGGATTTGTACACACTAAAAACCACACACCCTTTAGAGTGCCTTTTCGAGGAACAACATTAAATCGAAATTTCAAAATTGAATTATGAAACATTACAACTCCTATCGAATTCGTTTACTGTCTGAATTTTTCTTATAATCCAATAAGCTAATTTTTTGAAGTAAGCAAATCCCAGAAGAAAGTTTATTTAATCTGGATGAAAAATATTAATATCTATTTTTGTGAATTTTTGGTCGAAAAATTGACTCGGGAAATAATACAAATTTAGCACAAGAAAAAATGTTGATATAGATTTTTAACTGCTTAGAAATTATTTTTTGAAATACGAAATTTTAATCCGTGAACAGAGGCCCTATACATATTTTAGATGCTTTAACAGTTTAACAAGTAATGTGAATAAATTGTATGGGATATAAAACTAAATAAAATTTTTTTAAGTCTTCAAAATAGACAGTAAATAAAATAATTATATATGTAACAATTAATAATATGAATCTAGTACATTAAGAATGCAATTATTTCTAATATCACAAACTATTTATACTTACTTTAAATATTAAAAAACTCTCAACTTTGGTTGCACATTTATAAATGAAAATAATTTTTAAATCATGTACACGACTTCGTACAACACTGTTCCTTGGAGTACTGTCTCTAGCCGCGGATGATTTTACGCGGCAGACAGCACAGTTGGTATACATATATATACATAAGTAGGTACATCTACGGGCGACTCCGCTTCACTGGGTAATGATCTGATATAAGTTTTGCTTCCCCAAGGTGGGCTTGGATTCACTGTATGGATTCAATGATAACCAGTAATAACCCGCGACTGCATTCGGCCTTATTAAAAGTATTTGCATTCACCTGAACGTTTGGCTAGAGAACAGGAAAACTGCAGAAAACCATTTTCCTAAGTCCAACCAGTTTTCCAACCATCGAGTTTGAATGTTGGCACTTCATGTATCCGGGCCATAGAGTGTACACAGTTATCCTCAGCGTCAAACCTCCAGCTTGTCATGAGTTAAAACGCGGTAAATACACAACCTAGTGGTATATCGCAAAGGGTCATCTACCAATTGCTAGCCTCGCTCGAAATGTCTCAACGTATGCGACTCTTCCCGAGTCCAGATTCATCAAGCAGCTAGTGCCGTTGGTTCCTAAAACAGATATTTATATTTGGAAACTGTTCCATTATATGAAAGAAAATGGTATGTGTTGAACCTCATTTTTATCTCAAAACATTTGAATGTTACTGGACGAAAATTTGAAACTAAAAAAAATTTCTAAATCAAATTAAGTATTGAATAATTAATTGGAGGTATTTTCTGCGATCCATTCGCTACGCTTAGCAGTATTTTTTATCTGTATTTTCTCTTGGCTTTCCTCTGAACAGTGTTAATTTATTTTTACCAGGATTTATCATTTTACGATGGTGACAGCCCGTCTGTCATCACCGTCCTTGTTGTCGTCTGTATACTGGAGAACTTTTAAAAGACTAATGGGACTGAGTTGCGATTCAGCACACGTTTTAAGGGGTCAAAAAGAAAGGTCGAGTTCGTCACCCAGCATTTTTTGACCGACAGTTCTAATTTTATCCGTCCTTGCTTCCTTTGACTAGTATTTTTAATTTTCTATTCTTCTTCCTATAATCATTTTCTTGTCTAATTCTCTCGTCATTGCCAAGATCTGTAATATTCAACTTTCTTAGATATGCTTCCTTCTTTTCGATATCGGCTACGCGGATTTCGTCATTCCATCAAGCATTACCAGTCGTACTTTCTACAACCGCAGTACCGCACACTTCAATTGCGCTTCTAAGAATGATTTCCTGAAACAATGAAAATGCGTCCTCTTTATCCATATTGCTTATTAGCGTCTCCTAAGTTGCCCTGTCTAGACGTTCCTTAATCTTATTAAAAAATGCTATCCGTGCTTCCGAATTCTGTGAATTCTTTATCTTGATTCGCGTTTGTTTCGACTTTTTATTTCTTTTCCTTCTCCATGCTTGACCTACTTTAGGTTTTTAGACTAAAAGATAATGATCCGTATAATATTTAGAACCTCCCGTAATTAAGTATTTATAATAAACAAGCCTTTTTTTAAATATAAGCTAACGAATTTGTCCCCATTACCGTTCAATTTCAAATTTCCGAAATTACCGTGCAAGCATCTGCAGTATCATTTCAAGTGTCCCATCAGGCGTCTTTTAATTTACTTCTTCCACCATTGAGCGGGGCGTAGCACGCTATGATAAATAATCTTCCGATTTCCACTTTTATTCTAACCTACAGCAATTTGTGATTTACAGACGTCTGCTTCGTGACTTTCATGCATAATCAGACTAGCTCTTTGGTTACCATGTGATTCAACATCTACTCGTAACCATAGTTCGAGCCCGTACTTAAATTCTCTATTATCTGTCATTCTACTGTTGCATCTCTTTTTCTTTGTTTCAGGTATACATAAAATATCTAGCTTCATAGATGCATGGCTTTTCGTAATTGCCTTTTCTTAAAATCATTCACCCCTCTAGCAATCCAAACAGTCAGTCTCCATTCATCGCCTGAATACCCGATGCATGCTTTTCGTCAAAGTTTTAATCCATTGCGTGGCTACTCTATAATTTGCATTATTCATTGTTTAAAGTATACTACGAACTTACCAACTTGATGAGAGAAGTGCATTTTGCGAGTACCAATCATGTCCAAAATATTTAGCCAATATGTAATCAAATAGCTGTTGAGAAATAAAAAACATTGGCCATAAAAATAATTTGTTTTCCAAGTTATTGAAATGAGTGTTTCGAACAGGTATATATTTTTCAATGTACTTTGAAAATTTAATAGAAGCTTTTTATTTTTTGTGATTATTATCGATGATGACAACACCTATTACATCAGTATCGTTATAATTACACCAAGTAAACTCAGCATCACATTAATATAATAAACAATTTATGATTTTAGAACTTTCACATTTTTATATATACTAGCACATTTTATTGCTAATAATATGTGTATTATTAATCGAATTTGATATTTGGAAGCACAAAAAATATTGCGGGGTCAGCACAGTTTCATTAAATATGTATATCAGATTTCGAGTATGATTATCTTCTCGTCTGAATCTAATTACTAAGAGTCGTATTAGGTTTTATAAAAACTTTAGAGATGGCTTACAAAATATACTTACATATGGACTTACTATGCAATCACATTAAACTCTTTTCTATCCCTTGAAATCTTTATCGTGGAATATATTTGCATGTTACTCCAGAGGGAACACGGGCGAAAATTAACATGGACAGCGATGGTTTTAAAAAATTGACCGTAGAAGAAAACGCGGAATGCCCAATAGGGCATATTTTGATAAAAACAAAAAGCAATTTCCTACTATTTAGCAACATTTCACTTTACGCTTAAAATTGACAAGTTCTAATCAAATATAAGGAAGTAAATAATTTAGAAGTAAACTTAAATTTTAAACGGCACGATTCTAATTATTCCATTTACAAAATTCTTTATTTTTTGGTGAACCTTTGGAAGTTTAATGTCATAATTGTTTTATTTCAATGAGCCTGAAAACTTTTTTCTAACCGAAAATTTCCTCTCTTGATTGAAACCGGTATCATAAAAATGGATTTTTATCACTTGTCTCATCGCTTTACACTTTTGATTAAAGTGCGTCCAAAATGCTAAATTTTCTATATTATGTTGAACTCTATTATATTAAATGAATGTGTTATTATTTTTATACATTAGACCGAAACTGCTCATTTATATATTGCAAAATAAATTCCAAATTCGATCCTTTCTAATTATTTCATCTTACCATTAGTTGCATCATGTAATATATACAACCCATTTTTTTTAGGTAAATAAGGAATTTTCCTCCTCATCTATAAACCTCTAAAAATAGAATTTGTAAACAACTTAAATATTGTGTGATCATTTAAACAAATTTTTTTGCTTACCATTCGTTACGCCATAGAAGATTTTTTTCAATCTTCACGCTGCGAGGCCTTCAGATTAAAAAAATCGGGGTTCACGATCATAATTTCTTAAATCTGAAGTGAGGAAAACTTTATGGCATCCCCGAAGACCCTGGACTCGTGTAAAGAATCGCTATTCGACACCTTGGCGCTGTGGAGAGATATACATACTTGGGCGTGCCACAGAGCCGCATCCAGGACGTGATATCTGTAAAGGATACTTTCCAAAGCAGATACAAACGTCTTATCTGCAGATTTGGTCTTCCGAACTGTCGGCGAGAAACAAAGTACCTGCAACGAACATGCTTGCCGTCCCGGTAATACGCTACTCATATGGAGTGGTTCCTTGGACTTTATGGCTTTATTACCATCACTGTCATTCTTACGACATCAGCTCTGCCATCGCTCCGCTAAACGCTCCTAGGGAAATGGAGTCGATTATCGAAAATGAGAAGTGCCGCATATAATAGAACTTTATATTCTCGATAATTGTTTCTATTTCGCACTCGAGACCTGACATAGTTCTCCTTGACATCGAGAAACGAACCATGTTCGTTATCGAATTTTCGGCATTAGCTGACAAAAAACATCATAGCGAAGGTGAGTGAAAAGAAAGAGAGGTATAAAGACCTTATACGGGAGTTGCGACGGTTATACCCAGAATATTCTGTTCAGTTAATCGTCCTGATCATCGGCGCTCGTGTAGGTGCCAAGCTTTCACTTGTTAATGACCTGAAAAGCATCCCTGCGTGACAATAAGATGCTAAGACACTTGCAGGAAAAATACAAAAGGCGGCCGTCCTTGGGTCGCTCCGTGTCCTCAGGGTGCACGAGGCTTTTTCCGGATCATCCTATTGGTTACGACTAAAACTTTATCGCGATTTCGCGAAGAGGGGGTGCAATTTTTTCTGATTAGCTCCCGCTCCCGGCGAAATTCTGCGGTTTTCCTTATGACAAACTTTTAGCTATATATAATGTAGTGTGCTGTAATTCAAATGTAGTGCATGTTTATACATAATATGTATTGAATTTGGAAGTCATGTTTAAAACTCATTTACCAATATTATTGAATAATAAATATGTATTTCTCATAAACATACAAGTTTCATTTGAATGGTTTTTGTGAATTTTAAGCGGCTACCTTTCCAAGTTTTCTATCTATGAAAATTGTTTCATTTTCTAATTAGTTTCTTTTCACAAATTTGTACTCAATGAAACCTACAACTTCTATAAAAATATTTTATTCATCTAAAATTATCAAATTTCACACATAATTTACGGGTTCATAGGGTACTAACGTACCAAGATTTAATCAATTTTAGGATTCTAGAAACTTCACGTATTTTTAAACTTTAATAGATACTTCTTATTTTTTACAAGTATAAACGCTTATGGCAAAACCTATCGCATAAAGTTCGTTATGATTATGCAGAATAAACTCTAAAAATCCTACATTTTTAATTAATAACGAACAATCTATAATTCTACAACTTTAATATTTTTATCAAAACTAGCACATTTCATTACCGATAATATGTGTATTATTGGTATAGTTTTATATTTAGAAACTGAGATCATTTTGTAATTGCAAGACAGTTTTATCGTATATGTACATCAGATTTCGAGAATGATTGTCTCATAATATGAATCTAATTACTAAGATTCGTATTACGTCTAAAAGACAATATTTAGCTCAAACATTGAAAATGGGCGACAATGTTATGAAATTGGAGACAGGCTACGCCACGTTTACAATTTCATAATATGACCTTCTTACTGCTATAATAGAGTTAAGCATAAATCAAATCTTTAAAATTCCACAAGTAATTAGTTAAATTTAACCAATTTTGATTCAGAGAGCAAAAAGCTTAAAAAGTAAAATATACTTCTTGAAGCACTCAAGTTGTCCCTTATACCTGATTAAGAAAATAGATTTCTTTGCAATTTTTTAATTAATCTCTGTCTCAAAATGAAACTTTTTACTTTTGTGACATTTTCTTTCACGGTTAGCCATTATTTATTCACAGCCATATAAACAATATATTTTTGATGAATTTCTGCTCCCCCACAAGTCACAATTTTCCAGTTATCAAAAAATGTGCTGTTACAATTATGAGCGATTTAAAAGAAATATTTAACTCACTTTCTATTGTTCCAAACACTGAAAAAAAATCTGATCGAAATTTAATATACATTTGAGTAAAGTAATTTGCATATACCGTAAATAATTTTAATATAATTATTATAATATATAATTAATATAATATATAATTAGTATAATATATGATTAATATAATTGGCTGTAAACGTTAAAATTCTAACATGATTAGTTGTACGTAAGCAGGGGACTCCTTTCAACCTTTTGAAGAAAATGTATCTCGGGGACCTACTAGTGAATACAGAGTTGGTAGTGGCGACTCGATGACGCACAGAAGGCTTACAAAATTTGCTTACATATGTGCTTTTCATTAAATTCCATTAACCTTCTTTCTATCCCTTCAAAATCCTTGAAAGACTTAATAATACTTTTTGATCAATTGAATTCTCTTGAATTCCAGTGAAGTCATAGAAATTCTGTTAAATCTAATTAAATCTTATGAATCTAAAAATGTATATAAAAAATATGAAGGGATGAAATAAATCTTTTCAATCCTTTCAACATATTTTGTAGAACTTATAATAGTTTTTAATTTTTTTTTAATTAGCCGCTTCAGTAGACACTACATAAATTTTCCGTGTACAAATATTTTTTTCCTATAACGTGAAAGATTACATAAATGTTGACGACTTACAATTGACTCCTATCAAATGTAAATATCTTAGAAGGACAAGATTAATGCCTTCAATCTAAGAGAAAACGACTATAGTATAGTTTTTATAAGCTAATGATGCAGTAGAATATTCCTTGTTTTTGTTGTTAATAAAATTTTTAAAAATAAATTAGTCAGCTTCTCCTCTAATTAGAAAAGATGAAGACTGTGTGGACTCTGGTATCATCATTGGTGGTTATCTTCGATTCTATTGGTGAATATAATAATAAAATAAAAAATAAAATACGTATAATAAAAAATTTACGTAAAATTATATATGTATTTTATAATACATCCATAATCCGAAATCATATAGGTGTTTTTTGTAAGAAATGCGAATCTGAAACTTATAAATTGATATTTCCAGAATTTCAATATTTTTATACTTAAATTATTTCCAGGAGTCCCTCTCCCGTTTTTGTATACTTTTCCGCTTAATGTCTGAAAATGAATTCGTTAATTTTCGATTTTTTTAAATAAAAAGTTATGACTGAAAAATTCTTCCACTTCTGGAAAGTATTTGATAATTGTTAAGGAATAGGTTTCAAATTCCAAGATTATGACCGGCATAATATTTCTAAAATAAGGAATTTCTTAGCAGATTTTGAACTTAGGGTGGAAGAAAAATCACAATTTGCCTGTATTAAGCTATAATTCTCAATGGCTCTCGAAATTATTTTTTTTCGTTTTAAATTAAATTGGTGTAGGTTCTTAATGATATACTTCAGACAAAGCAGATCTCGTGGTGTTGTACATCATTTATTTAAAAATTACGACGTTTCGAGAGACAAAATGCTCTCCTCACCAGGCAATATGGGTCTTTCCTTTAATTTATCATGAGTTATACAATTTTCTTGTTTTAACCTATTCTCTCAAAAATACCCTTCTCGAATAAAAATTTGTAAAAAATTTAATATTTAAAAATTCAATTACACAGTCTAAAATAATGTTATATGAAGGACTATAATGTGATAGATCAGT
>JAWWEA010000115.1:11523194-11536929 GCA_035222095.1 Andricus quercuspetiolicola | reverse complement strand
TCAATAGAATCTTTCCTATCTTATCGTATCATACATCTAACAAGGTCTATCTTTTTCCATCTGTCTGTCAATCTAAATTCCCGACTCTTTTAATCTCCTCTTCTCTATCTCATCATATCCTACATCTATCAAAGTCTGTCTTTTTCTATCTCATTGTCAATCTAAATTCATGTTTATCTTTTTCAGTACCATCATCTTTATCTGATCCTATATTCTTCATCTATCCACTCAATCTTTTACTATATATGTCAATCTAAATTTCCGTCTATATCTTTCAATCTCCTTTTTCTATCTTACCCTATCCATTATCTATTTACATCAATATCTTCCTGTCTTTCTGTCAGTCCTTATTCCCGTCTATCTGTCTCAATCTCCTCTTCTCTATGTTATTTAATAAATCTGTCTTCCTCTCCGTTAATATAAATTCCCCTTTACATTTTTTAATGTCCTCTCCATCTCATCCTAGCCTACATTTATCAAGGTCTATCCTTCTCTATCTCTTTGTCAATCTAAATTCACGTTTACTTTTTTCGATACCCTCTTCCCTGCCTGATCTTTTCCCTTGTCTATCTACTTCAATCTTTGTAAATTATAATAATATATTATATTATTATATAAAATAATCCCTTTGTAAATTAAAATTCACGTCTATCTTTGTCAATATCCTCTTCCCTATCACATCGCATCATACATCTATCGAAATCAATCCCTTTTCTATCTCTTTGTCAATCTAACTTTACGTCTATCTTTCTCAACCCCCTTTTCTCTATCTCATCCTGTCCTCTATATATTTATGTTAATCTTTTTCGATCTCTATCAATTTAAATTCCCGTCAATATATTTCTTCTTCTCTTCGCCATATTATTTATTAAATCTTTCTGCCTCTCTGTTATTACAAATTCCCGTCTACCTTTTTAAATCTCCTCCTCTCTATCTCATCGTATCCTACATCTATCAAGGTCTATCTTTTTGTATCTCTTTCTCAATCTAAATTCAGATTTATCTTTTTCGATACACTCTTCTTTATCTCATCCTATCCTATGCCTATATACGTCAATCTTTTTCTATCCCTTTGTTAATTTGAATTCACGTCTATCTTTTTCAATATCCTCTTTCCTATCTTATCATATTATACATCTACCAACGACTATCTTTTTATATCTCTTTTTGTGAATCTGAATCTACGTCTATCCTTTTCAATCCCCTTCTCTCTATCTCATGATATCCTTCATCTATTTATGTCGAACTTTTTCTATCTCTGTTATTCTAAATTGCCGTCCATCTTCCTTAATCTCCTCTTATTTGTCTCATCACATCTTACGCCTATCGAGATCACCTATCTTTTTCTTAATCTAAATTCACGTCTATCTTCTTCAATCGCCTCTTCTCAATCTCATCTTATCCTTTGTCTATCCACATCAGTCGTTTTCTATCCCTTTGTTAATTTAAATTCACATCAATATTTTTCAATATCCTCTTCCTTATCTCGTCGTATTATACATCTATCAATGTCTGTCTATTTCTATCTCTTGGTCAATCTGATTTTACGTCTATCTTTTACAACTCCCTTTTTTCTCTCCCATCCTATTCTTTATCTATTTATGTCAATCTTTTTCTATCCGTATTATTCTAAATTCCCTACTATCTTCTTTATTTTCCCCTTCTTTATCTCATCGTATCCTACACCTGCCAAGGTCACATATCTATTTGTCAATCTAAATTCACGTCTACCTTCTTTAATCTCCTCTTCTCTATCTCATCGTATTCCATATTGATCAAGGTCTATCTTTTTCTATCTCTCTGTCAATATAAACCCACTCCTATCTTTCTCAATCCCCTCTTTCCCATCTCATCCTATTATTTGCCCATCCACATTAATCTCTCCGTATCTCTTTGTTAATCTAAACACCCGTATATGTTTTCAATATCCTCTTCCCTATCACATCGTATCATTCATGTGTAAAAATCTATCTTTTTTCATTTTGTTGTCAATATAAATTTGCGCCCAACTTTTCCAATTTTCCTTTTCTCTATCTCATTCTATCCTTTATCTATATATGTCATTCTTCTTCTATCTCTGTTAATCTGAATTCCCGTCTATCTTCTCTAATCTCCTCTTCTTTATCTCATCGCATATTACACCTATCAAAATCACCTATCTCTTTCTCAATCTAAATTTACGTCTATCTTCTTCAATCGCCTTCTCTCTATCTGATCCTATATCCTCCGTCTATCTACGTCAATATCTTTCTATTTCTATCTCAATCTAAATTCTATTTTTTGTTATCTCTTCTTCTCTACCTTATTCATTATATCTTTCTACCAATTTGTCAATAGAAATTCCCGTCTACCTTTTGTAATCTCCTCCTCTCTATCTCATCGTATACTACATCTATCAAGATCTATCTTTTTCTATCTCTCTGTCAATCTAAATTTACGTTTACCTTTTCCAATACCCTCTTCTTTATTCCATCCTATCTTATGCTTCTCCACGTCAATCTTTTTCTATCCCTTTGTAAATTTAAATTCACGTCTACCTGTTTCAATATCCTCTTCACTATCTCATCATATTATAGATCTATCACCGTCTATCTTTTTCTATCTCTCTGTCAATCTTCCACGTCTATCTTTTTCAATCCCCTTTTCTCTCTCACATCCTATTCTTTATCTATTTGTGTCAATCTTCTTCTACCTCCGTTAATATAAATTCCCGTCTATCTTCTTTATTCTCTTTTTCTTTATCTTATCGTATCCTACACATGTCAAGGTCACCTATCCCATTTTCAATCTAAATCCACATCTATCCTTTTTCATCCCCTCTTCTCATTGGCAATCTTTATGCTCGTCTATCTTTTTCAATCTCCTCCTCTCTATCTTATTTTATAAATCTTTTTACCTCACTGTCAATCTAAATTTACGCCTACCTTTTTTAATCTACTCCTCTCTATCTCATCATATCCTACCTCTCTCAAGGTCAATCTTTTTCTGTCTCTTTGTCAATTCAAATTCACGTTTATCTTTTTCAATATCCTGTTCTTTATCTCACCCTATGCTTTGTCTATTCATATTAATCTTTTTCTATCCCTTTCTTAGTCTAAACTCACGTCTACCTTTCTCAATATCCTCTTCCCTATAACATCGTATCATACGTGTACCAAAATCTATTTTTTTCTATCTCGTCAGTCTAAATTCACGTCCATCTTTTTCAATCCTATTTTCTTTATCTTATCCTATACTTTATCTAGTTATGTCAGTCTTTTTCAATCTCTGTTAATCCAAACTCTCATCTATCATCTTTAATCTCATCTTCTTTATCTCATCGTATCCTCCACCTATCAAGCTCACCTATCTCTTTGTCAATCTAAATTCACATCTATCTTTTTCAATACCGTCTATTTTATCTTATCTTGTCTTTTATCTGTCCACGCTAATCGTTTTATATCTCTTTTTTAATCTAAATTCCCGCCTATCTTTTTCAATCTCCTCTTCTTTATCTTATTTTATAAATCTTTCTACCTCCCTATCAATCTAAATTCACGTCTACCTTTTTTATTCTCCTCCTCTCTATCTCGTTATATCCTACATCTATCCAGGTCTATCTTTTTCTATCTCTTTCTCAATATAAATTTGCATTCATCTTTTTCAATACCCTCTTCCCTATCTCACCGCCTACTACATGTATCAACGTCTATCTTTTTTCTATCTCTTTGTTAATCTAAATTTACGTCTCATCGTATCCTATACTTATCCAAGTCACCTATCTCTTTGTCGTTTTAAATTCACGTCTATCTTTTTCAATCTTCTCTTCTCTATATCATCCTATATCCTTCATCAATCTACGCCAATCTTTTAGTATCTCTGTGAATCCAAATTCCCGTCTACCTTTGTTAATCTCCTCCTCTCCACCTCGTCGTTTCCAACATCCATCAAGACCAATCTTTTTCTATCTCTTTGTGAACCTAAATTTTCGTTTTTTTCGATAACCTTTTCTCTAACTCATCGTATCCTTCGTCTAGACACGTCAATATTTTTCCATCCCTTTGTTAATTCAGATCCACGTGTATCTTTTCCAATATCCTCTCCACTAACCCACCGTTTTAAACATCTATCGACGTCTATCTTTTTCTATCTCTTTGTCAATCTAAATTCACGTCTATCTTTTTCAAATCCCTTTCCTCTCTCTCTCTCTCTCTCTCTCTCTCATCCTATCCTTTATCTGTTTATCTCAATCTTTTTTTACCTCTGTTATCTAAATTCCCGTCTGTCGTCTCTATTATCCTCTTCTTTATCTCATCGTTTTCTACGCCTACCAAGGTCACCTTTCCCTTTCTCAATCTAAATTCACGTCCATATTTTTCAATCCCCCCTTCTCTATCTCATCCTATATCCACCATCTATCCACGTCAATTTTTTAGTATCTCTGTCAATCTAAATTTCCGTCTATCTCTTTTAATCCCCCTTTTTCTATCTTATCCTATCCTTCATCTATCTACGTCAATATTTGTCTATCTCGGTGGTAATGTCAATTCCCGTCTACCTTTTTAATCTTCTACTTTCTGTCTCATCGTATACTACATCTATCAGGGTCTATTTTTTTCTATCTCCTTGTCAATCTAGATTCGCGTTTATCTTTTTTCAATGCCCCCTTCTTTATTTCATTTTATCCTTTGCCTGTCTACGTCAAACTTTTTCTACCGCTTTGTTAATCTAAACGCACATCTATCTTTTTCAATATCCTCTTCTATATCACATCGTACCATACATCTATCAAAATCTATCTTATTCTTTCTGTTTGTCAATCTAAATTGACGTCTTTCTTTTTCAATCCCTTCTTCTCTATCTTATCCTATCCTTTATCTATTCACGTGAATATCTTCCTATGTCTCTGTGAATCTAAATTCCCGCCTATCTTTCCTAATCGCTTTTTCTTCAGCTCATCGTATACTACACATATCGAGGTCACTCGTCTCTTGTTCAACTTAAATTAACATCCATCTTTTCCAATCCTCGCTTCTCTATCTCATCCTGTATCCTTCATATATCCACGCCAACCTTTTACTATCTCTGTCAATCTAAACTTCTGCCTACCTTTTTCAATACCCATTTTTCTATCTTGCACCATCCTTTGTTCATTCGCGGCAATATCTTTCTATCTCTATGTCAATCTAAATTCCGATCCACTTTTTTCAATCGCCTCTTTTTTATCTCATCGTGTCCTACATCCGTCACGGTCTATCTTTTTTTATCTTTCCCGTCTATCTTTCTCAATATCATCTTTCTTACTTCATCGTGTCCTACATCTATCAAGGTCTATCTTTTTTATCTCTTTATCAATCTAAATTCATGTTTAGCTTCTTGATTACCCTCTTCTTTATCTCATCCTAGCCCTTGCATATTCAAGTCAATCTTTTTCTGTCCCTTTGTTAACTTAAACTCACGTCTATCTTTTTCAATATCTTCTTCCCTATCACATCATATCATACATCTATCAAAATCTATATTTTTCTATCTCTTTGGCAATCTAAATTTACTTCCATCTTTTCTAATCCCCTTTTCTTCATCTCGTCCTATTCTTTACCAATCCATGGCAGTACTTCTCTTCCTCTCTGTCAATCTGAATTACCGTCTATCTTTGTCAATCTCCTGTACCCCATCTCATGTACTCAATCTATCAATTTTTATCTTTCTCTATCCCCTTTTTAATATAAATTTACGTCTATCTTTTTCAATATCCTCTTCCCTATCACACCGCATTATACATCTATTAAAATCTATCTTTTTCTATCTCTTTGTCAATCTAAATTGACTTCCATCCTTTCCAATCCCCTTTTCTTGATCTCGTCCTATTCTTTACCAATCCATGTCAGTACTTTTCTATCTCTCTGTCAATCTAGATTCCCGTCTATTTTTTTCAATCTCCTCTACCCCATCTCACGTACTCAATCTATCAACTTTTATCTTTCTCTATACCCTTTTTAATATAAATTTGCGTCTATCTTCTTTAATCCTCTCTTCCCTATCTCATGCTATCCTTCATCCAACCTTTTACTATCTCTGTCAATCTAAACTTCTGTCTACCTTTTTCAATTCCCATTTTTATATCTTACCCCATCCTTTATTCATTCGCTTCAATATCTTTCTATCTCTATGTCAATCTAAATTCCGGTCAATTTTTTTAATCTTCTCTCTTTTATCTCATCGTGGCCTACATCCGTCATGCTATCCTTTATCTATCTGTCAACATGAAGGTTTTCCCGCTAGATGGCTGACGGTAAAAGTAACCAACAAGTGAAATCAGTATTCGGGCCTATATGTAGATGGCCGGCAAACCGTTGTGCCACGTTCGACGCAGCTGTTGACTAAGGTATAGAAATAAATTTTAGGTGTGGAGGTGTATATAAACATGGACCTCATGTTGACTTTCTCGTACGTGGTCCACGTCAAATTAATTTTTAGAGAGAGAGATTGAAAAAGATTGAAATTTCTTATAGATATGTACTCTAAGGAATAGAAAAAAATAAAAGTCCTTGGTCACGAAAGGTAGACAAAGAGCTAGAAAATTATTTTAATTAAGCATAGGAAAAGATAGCATTTTAAGGATGCAAAGTAACCCATTGAAAGAGATGGCTAATTTTATCTTTTCCTATTTCCCAATTTATATCTTTTTCAATCTTTCTGCTTCCAGCAGGAAGAACACTTGTGGATCATTATTATTAATAATAATAATAAACAATCATTGTGTTTTATTCTGAAAATACATTTGCACAAAGGTATCAAGAAACAATCTTAAAAAGTTCTGGGTTGTCTCTCAGTTAAAGAAAACTGTTAACGATATTTCAGAATATCGATCGCACATGCATTTTAAAATGCATTAAAAGCGCGCGTTTCATGTTATTTTCCTTTTTCTCTTCATAACTGACATTTCAGATTTCTTCGTGCACATCCGTTGCTTCTGAATGTTCAAGTACATTACGTGTTTTATAGATTACGTAGCTGCCATGTAATGAGGACACATACTATGTACCATGCAGAATACACATTATATGTAATATGAACAGATAAACCAATCATAAATCACGTCTTTACCGCATCCTATAATGTATGGACTCAACTTTGACCACAATTATTACTCTAGATACGGATATTCAATGTGGTTTCGTACCATATATATATTTATATAGCACAGTTTCTGGACAAACTAGTAGTCTGAATTTAACGAAAAAACTTCATTGGAAGTTCCATGATAAATGAAACCGCAAATTTGAATTTTTAAAGAAAAACTTTCGAGAGCGGCTTTTTTTAAATAATTAATTTTTTAGTGCTTCACGCTTGACTTGTTAAACGTTTAAACAATTCGAATAATTTCTAGACCTTCACGATCGGAAATTGCATCTATAAAAAAGTTCATTCGGTTTCAACTAAAAAGATGAATTTTCAATCAAGGAGATTAATTTTCTACCAAAAAGATCAAATTTTTAACAAAATTCATAAATTTTCAACCAAATAGTTGAATCTTAAGAAAAAAAATTATTATTTTCCATACAAAAATCGAAAAGTTATACATGAACAGATTTTCAACAAAGCAGAGAAATCCTCAACCAAAAAAGATTAATTTTAGTCAAGCGTTTGCATTTTCAAACAAAAAACAGATGAAATTTCTAAAAAGAGAGATGAAATTTCAAACAAAAAATACGAATTTTCAACTAAAGAAGGTAAATTTTCTACCAAAACTGAAGTAGTTGAATTTTTAGTTTAAAAAGTTAATTTTTAACCAGAAAATAATAATTTTCTACCAAATAGTTAGATACTCTACCCAAGGGATGAATCTTCAGAAAAAAAAATTAATGTTTTTCAAAGTAATTCGACTTTTAACCAACTAGCTCAATTATGAGTAAAAGAAGATAAATTCTTCATGAAAAAATTTGAAAATTCACATTTTAACTAAAATAATTTTAATTTTAAATAAGAAAAACAGTTAAATTCATATTCGTATTTTTTGGTTTAATTTAACTACTTTGGATTTAAAATTGAAATGTGTTTTGGTAGAAATAACATTTGTTACAATTTTCTTTAAAAGTTAAGTTTTACTTTGAAAATTTAACTATTTCATTTTTCAATCAAAATTTTCCTTATTTTACTTGAAAATTTAACTACTTGGTTAAAATTTGAACGACTTTGTTAAAAATTCATTTTTTGTTTGAAGATTCATAATTTTCATTAAAAATTTATCTCTATAGTTGAAAATTTAACTGTTTTGAAGAAAAATTTTTCTTTTTATGGTTGAAAATAAATCAGCTTTTTGAAATCAACTATTTTAAATTTAAAATTGTTATGTTTTTGTTTAGAAATAGCAACTCTTGCAATTTGTCCTAAAAATGAATTTTTTTGTTTGGAAACTTGACTATTCCATTTTTGGTTCAAAATTTCACTTTTTCAGTTTAAAATTTGACTACTTGGATGAAAGTTGAACGACTTTATTAAAAATTCATTTCTTGTTTGAAGATTTATAATTTTATTTGAAAATTCATCCCTATAGTTGAAAATTTAACTATTTCGATGAAAATTCTCTCTTTTTTTGGTTGAAAATAAATCAGTTTTGGCTGAGGATTCAACTATTTTGTAGAAAATTCATCTTTTTTTGTTAAAACCAACTGTTTTGGATTGAAAATTATAATGCTTTTTGGTAGAAATACCAACTCTTGCATTTTTTCTTAAAAATGAATTTTTTTGTTGAAAAATTTAACTATTCCATTTTTGGTCCAAAATTTCACTTTTTTGACTGAAAATTCAATTATTTGTTTAAAATTAAACGACTTTGTTAAAAATTAATTTTTTGGTCGAAGATTCGTAATAGTTGAAAATTCATCTCTTTACTTATAAATATTACTGTTTTGTTAAAATTATTTTCTTTTTTTGATCAAAAGTAAATCTTTTTGGTTGCAAATTTAACCATTCCATTCTTGTTTAAAAATTAATCTTCTTTGGTTGAAAATTCAACTATTCAATCTAAAATGGAACTAATTTGTTAAAATTGCATTTTCTGGTTCGAAATTGAACTATTTGTTTGTAAATTCACTTTTTCGTTGAAAATTCATAATTTCCGTTGAAAATTTCACTGTTTTGTAGAAAATAAACTTGTTAGGCTGGAAAATTCAACTATGGTATTGAAATTTGTTTGTTTTTTTTGCTTGACTGATAAATATTTTTTGTTCCAAGAATTAGATTTTAAATTGAATTATTTTTTGATCGATTTTGTTGAAAACTCATTTTTTTGTTGAAGATTCGCCGTAGTTAAAAAATTGATAATTTCGATTCGAAAATTCCCCTGTTTTGTAGAATATTTATTGTTTAGGTATTTTTCAGATAACTTTAACTGTTTTTGATTTTATATGGAATTATTTTTTGTTAGGAATAACAACTCTTGCATTTTTTTGAAAATTAATTTTTTTTGTTTGAAAATTTACCTATTCTGTTTTTGGTTCAAAATTTCATTTCGTTAGTCGAAAATTCACGTACTTGGTTAAAGTTGAACGACTTTGTTAAAAATCAGTTTTTTGGTTTGATATTCGTATTAGTTGAAAAATAAATCTTTTTGGTAGAAAATTTAACTATACCATTTTTGTTCAAAAACTAATCTTCTTTGGTTGAAAAATCAACTTTTTTGTCTGAAATTGACTATTTTGGACTATTTGATTCAAAATTAATATATTTGGTTGAGGATTCAACTGCTTTGTTGAAATTTGTTTTTTTTTCGAAAATTCTACCACTTTGTTGAAAATTCCTTTTCTGCATTAAAAAAAATCTTTTTAGTTGTAAATTTAACTATGCCATTTTTCTTTAAAAATTAACCTTCTTTGGTTCAAAACTCAATTGCTTTGTTTGAAATTAACTATTTTGGTAGAAATTTCATTTTTTTATAAAAATGTCACTATTTGATTGCAAATTAATATATTTTGGTTGAGGAATCAACTGCTTTGTTGAAATTTTTTTTTATTCACTAATTCCATTGTTGGTTGAAAATTAATCTTTTTTAGTTAAAAATTCATCTATTTCGCTTAAGGTGGAATAATTTCTTAAAAACGTATTTTTTTATTTAAAATTCATAATTTTAGTTAAAAATTTATCTCATTGGTTCAAAATGTAACTATTTATTTGCAAATTAAATTTTTTGTTGAAAATTCATAATTGTGAGTTAAAAATTTCACTGTCTTGTAGAAAATTATCTTTTTAGGCTTCAAAATTCATCAATTGTACTGAATTTTTTTTCTGGACTGATAAATCTTTTTTTGTTTGAAAAATCAATTCTTTTGTTTAAAATTCGTATTCTTTGGATGAATTTAAGTGTTTTGGATTTAAAATCGAATTGTTTTTTGTTAGAAATAACTATTATATTTTGTCGTGTAAATTAATTTTTTTGTTCGGAAATTAATTTTGTTGTTTGAAAATTTAATTATTCCATTTTTGGTTCAAAATTCCATTTTTTAGTTGAAAATTCAACTACTTGGTTTAGGACGAACGATTCTGTTAAAAATTCATTTAATCTTTTTTATTTGATGATTTTAGTATTTTGTTGAAAATTTTTTCTTTTTATCGTTGAAAATTAATTTTTTTAACTGAATATTTAAATATTTGATTTTTTGTTGAAAGTCGTTTTTTTTTTATTTGAAAATTCAACTATTTGGTTTACAGTGGAACAACTTTCTGAAAAATTTGTTTTTTGTTTGAAAATTCATGACTTCAGTTGAAAATTTGTCTACTTGTTGAAAAATTAAACTGTTTAGTTGAAAATGAACTTTTTCGTTGAAAATTCATAATCCTGTGTTAAAAATTGAACCTCTTTCTAAAAAATTCGCCTTTTTTGGTTTAATTCAACTTGTGGATTCAAAATTAAAACGTTTTTTGGTGAAAATAACTATTACATTTTTTCTTAAATTTTTCTTTTTGATTGAAAATTTAACTATTCCGTTTTTAATTCAAAGTTTCATTTATTTAGACAAAAGTCCATCTAATTGATTAAAGTTGAACGAGTTTGTTAAAAATTAATTTTTTTTTTGTTAAAGATTCGTCGCAATTAAGAATTTAATTACTTTGCTGAAAATTCCTTCTTTTTCAGTTGAAAATAAAATCTTTTTGTTCGAAAATTAAACTATTCCACTTTTTGTCAAAAATTGTTCTTCTTTAGTTAAATTTTAGTTACAAATTTATCTCCTTGACTTAGAATTTAACTATTTGGTTGAAAATGAACTTTTTATAAATAAAAAATTCAACAATAGGATTAAAATTTGGTTTCCTTTTTTTTATTCTTAATTTGGTTGAGCTACATTTTTTTGTTGAAAATGAATTTTTTTTCTCTTTGGCGAAAACTTCATTTCTTTTAATGGAAATGAAACTCTTTCATTAAAATTAATCTTTTTGGTTGAGTATTTTATTATTTTGTTGGAAATTTGTTCTTTTTATGTTTGAAAATTAATTTTTTTAGCTTAAAATTCAACTGTTCCAATTTGGTTAAAAAATTCTTTTTTTTATTGAAAATTTAACTTTTCGGTAAAAATTCATCTATTTGGTTGTAACCGAATACTAAAAAAAATATAAATATTGAAAATATTAAATATTAAAAATTCTAAACTATTTCGAAATTTGTAAATAAATTCAAAAACAGATCCGGAAATGTTACTTCAAATGAAGAGTCCTCTTTCGCCTAAAATGGGTTAAATAGAAATACTGACTGGCGAGTGTAACGAAGTTAAAGAGTTAGTCCGACATTTCAAAATTCCATTTTCAGAGGCAGTCAAGGAATTATGAATTCCATTCGAAAAGTTGGGGGAATTATTCTAAAAAGCGTACATAACAATTTCCATTTATGAATATTAAAATCTGTGAGAAGAGTAATTTTCAAGAAGAGCTTCTTTTAAGTAAAATATCCATATATCGACGAATAGCTGTTAGATATAAAATTACCCAATGACAAAAATTTATTTCAGCTCAACGAAGAACTCCAAAACTTCCTGTGTCGAGATCCAACTTTCTTCGAACGTTATGTAGAATGTAGATAATTTCTCAAATTAGAAAAAATGAATATTAATTCGGTCATCCGTTCATTTTCAAATTTGCACTTTTATTAGTTCAAAATTAAATAAAAGTATCTATCCAAAAAAGCCGACGTTTCGACCTCGCTTTGTCTTTCTCAAGGCTATAAAATATAAGAGATTTTTCTTTATGTTCACAACTAACAACCAAAATTTGATTCAAACGCAAGTATAAAATAATTAGAAATATAAATATTATAAATACCTGTTTACGAAGAGTTTAAATAAAAAAAATCGATGAGGTATAAAATGTCTTTAAAAAAAGTCCAAGTAATGTCAGAGCTTGAAAGTAAAATTTTTTTATAACCTCATGTGTAAAAGAATAGAGGTTAAAATTAATTAGGAAACTACTTTTTTTATATATATAGTGAACAACAAAACGGTTTTGAAGTAGTTAAAAGGACGGACAATAATAATCAATCAGCTGATTGAAACAAAACAGAAGCAGTGATTAGGACATAGGGAAGTTAATAGAAGCACCACCTTTAATGAGAAGAATGGAAATACAAAAGCGCAGCGCCTCTAGTGAGCGCGCCAAAAGCTTGAAAATTCAAAATGAAAAAACAAAAGTTGCTAATTCAAAATGAATTAGTAATATTATTCTAATTAAAATTATAAAAATGGTTATTATTCAAAGCGTGTTGCGAAAGTCTAGTTCTATTATTACCAATTTCACAATCTCTCTCATGTTTCGCTATTCGTATCTTATCTCCAACAAGTTTATCCATTATAAACTTCATTGCAACAATTGCATTCAATCATGTAAGCTACATTATTTAAATTTTCTTTTGCATCTTTGCCCTTTTTGTTAATAAAACAATTTTCTAATTTGTGGCTATTTTTAAAATTAACATTAAATATGTAACCATTTTTTTTTATTATTATTGAAGCAATTATGTATTTCATTAATTCTTTCTTTTATAACAATCTCAATGTCATTAACTTTTGTTTCAATGGAGGGAACCAAAGTTTTAGTAACTTTTTTGTAGAGTGACGTTCTTTTTAATTTAAATTTTGATTTTTTGTCTTAGCTAGTTTTATTAAATTAGAGAAGATCGAAATTTAAGTATTCCATTTTTGGTTGAAAATTAATCTTTTTTTAGTTGAAAATTCAGCTAATTGGCTTAAAGTGGAACTACTTTGTTAAAAGTGTATTTTTGGATTGAAAATTCATCATTCAAGTTGAAAATTCATCTCCTTGGTTCAGAATTCAACTATTTGTTTGCAAGCGATTTTTATTTTAAATTCACAATTTCGGTTTTAAAATTCCACTGTTTTGTATAAAATTCTTTTTTTAGGTTTGAAAATTCGACAATTGGACTGAAATTTATTTTCTTTCTTTACTTTGTTTGAAAAAGCAACTTTTTTTCTTAATTCGTTCAGTTTCTCGATAAAATCAGCTGTTTTGAATTTAAAAATAATTATTTTTTTTGTTAAAAATAATAACTATTACATTTTTTCTAGAAAATTAATTTTTTCATTTGAAAATTAATCTCTTCCATTTTTGTTCAAAATTTCATTTTTTATTTGAAAATTCAACTACTTAGTAAGCAAGTCAAAACTCATAAGTTGAAGATTGTGTGCTTCATAAGAGGAACTGCTTTTCATTTTAAAATAACCGGGCGCTAAAAGGGTTAAGTACCTTTACG
>JAWWEA010000115.1:11102991-11113007 GCA_035222095.1 Andricus quercuspetiolicola | reverse complement strand
AATAGTTTCTTTTTTTAATTGAAAATTAATTTTTCTTTGGTTGAAAATTAGTGTAACTACATTTTTTGTCGAACATTTTTTTTGATAGACATTTAATCTTTTTGGTAGAAAATTCATTTCTTTGGTTGAAAATTTAAACATTTCGTTGAAAATTTATTTTATTTGCTTAAAAACTTATTTCTTTAACCAAAAATTAAACTATTCCATTTTTTGTTGAAAATTGATCTTTTTTAAGTGAAAATTCATCTATTTTGTGGAAAATTTGCCCTTTTTTGGTAGAAAATTAAACTTTTTGGTCGAAAATTTAATTTTAAATTAAAATATTTGGTTGAAAATTCATGTATTTTGTTAGAAACTATACCTTTTTGATAGAAAATTATTTTTTTATCGAAAATTAATTTTTTTTAACTAAAAATTTAACTATTCCATTTTTTGTCAAAATTTTTTTTAGACATTTAATCTTCTTGGTTGAGAATTTAACGATTTCGTTGGAAATTTATTTTATTGGGTTAAAAACTTATTTCTTTAACTTAAAACTAAAATATTCTTTTTTGTTGTTGTTGAGAATTTATTTTTTTTAGTTGAAAATTCATCAATCGTTTGAAAGTTGATCTTTTTTGGTAGGAATATAACCATTTTGGTTGAAAATTCAATTATTAGGTTGAATATTCCATTAAAAATTAAAATATTTGATCGCAAATTCATGTATTTTGTTGAAAATTATTCTTTCCTGGTAGTAAATTAGTTTTTTTATTGAAAATTAATTTTTTAACTATAAATTTACATATTCCATCTTTCGTAATTTTTTTATGCACATTTAATCTGTTTGGTAAAAAAATCATCTGTTTAATTGAAAATTTAACTGTTTCATTGAAAATTTATTTTATTTGGTTAAAAACCTATTTCTCTGACTTAAAAGTAAACTATTCTATTTTTTGTTGAAAATTGATCTTTTTTAGTTGAAAATTTAACTATTTGGTTAAAATTTTTTTTATTGAAGATGCATAATTTTAGTTAAAAGTTCATTTCTTTGATCAAAAATACAATAAATTTGGCTGAAAATTCGTTTTTTTAATACTGAAAATGATTTTTCTTAAATTAAGAATGTAGGTGTTTAATTTTTGCTGGAAAATTCATCTTTTTCAGTGACAAAATCACTTATTTTGTTGAAAACTCGTCTTTTTTAGTTGAAAATTCAATTTTTTTGGTAGAAAATGCATATTTTTGGGTTGTAAATTCAAATTTTTTTTCAAAAATTCGTCTTTATTACTTAAAAAATCAACGTTTTGGATGAGATTTTTTTTTCTTTATTGATTGAAAAATCATTCTTTGTTGAAAATTCGTATTTTTTGGTTTAATCTAACAGTTTTTTATTGAAAATTACAAAATGTTGTGGAAATATCAACTATTACACTTTATGTTGAGAATTCATTTTTTTATTAAAGATTCTTGGTTGAGAAATGATTATTTAAACTGAAAATGTAATCATAAAATTTTAAATTAATAAATATTAATCAACTGAAACTCGCTTCTTCATTATGAGTGTGAATTTGGCAACATTCCGTCGAGTTTTTCAAATTACCCAATTGGCATTAAGGAAAAGCGACAACAATGCTTTCGATATTTTCGTGACAAACCTATTTTTTTAGAGAAATATTATATTATTATCTAGTATTTTTTGCTTTTTAAATGTTAAAAAATATTAAAAGTACGGTGTCAGGTTATTACACACGCCGAGAGTTATATTTTGATAATGAAAAAAATAATCTGCCAATTTTTAAAAATTGTAAGTAGAAAAAATTGTCATTCATATTGAATTTGCTGGAATTTTCGCACTATAATAAGGAAACTTCTGTAAATCATATACGTTCTCAAATCATTTAAGATTTTCTGTAAAATCCATAACAAAATGTTGGAAAATAAAGATTTTTTTTCTAAAGAAAGGGTAAAAATTTGGGTAATTATGTTCTAATTGTCGAAGAAAACAAGGAAAATTCTCTCCTTTATGAAAATAAACAGTTTGGAGAAAGGGAATTCAGGGACTAATTTTAATGATGTTATGTATAGTATACTTACTGGAGTCGCTATAATAGCAGCCATGATTTTTTCTAATTTGTTGAATAATCTTATTTGAACTGTTTAGTGATGTTTTCTTAATTAAAACGGTGAGATTTTGAAGTTTTTAATCTGGCGTCGAGAAAAAGTAAGGTTAGGAATTTGCTCGAAAAAATCTTAGCGATTGTTTTGTGAGAGTTTTGCGAAAAATTATTTACACTTAGTAATTTTGTCCAAAATTGGGACCTCACTCATTACTTTTGCGCCAAAATTAGTGAATTAATTGTTCAAATTTTTCCATGTCAACACCGTCAGTCAACGCTGTTTACAGCTTGCAGTGTGACAAACTATAGAAAATAAAACCAGCTTTGTAGGTTATGTTCGTATTTTATATTTCAGTTTTGTTGCAAAATTATTTTTTTATTGATTATATAATGTTGAAATTTGTCATCTTTGTTTACTATTTCAGAAAAAGTATGATTTTTCTCGAGATACAAACTAATTGACAAAATAATTAGATTTTTGTGAAATAGGTTTTGTCGTGTTGGTTACTTTGCGTTAAAATCACGCGCGAGTTTTTGAATTCATGTAAAAGAAATTCTAAAATTCAACCCAAAAAGAGGAATTTTTTAATAAAAGTGTTGAGTTTCCAAGCTAAAATGTCGAGTTTCTTAGAAAACATTTGACTTTTAAACCCAAAAAAATGAATTTTTAAAAAGACTTTTAATTTCCATCCGAGAAAGATTAATTTTTCAAGCAAATGAGACGAATTTTTAACCCGAAAAAGATAATTTTTTGCTAGCAAATATAGAATATCTACATTTTTAGTAAAAAATGGATTTTCAACAAAAAAAAAACGAATTCGTAACAAAAATTTTTAAATGTTCAACCAAAAAAATAAACTTTTAATTTAAGTGATGCATCTGCAACCAAAAAAATAAATTTTTAATCAAATAGCTGAATTTTCAATAAAAAAAATAATTTTAGATCAAATATTTTAAGTCTTAATGAAATGTTCAATCTAATAGTTGAATTTTCAACCAAAAAGGGTTATTTGCTACCAAAAAAAAACAAATTTTCAACAAAAAATAGAATGGTTTAATTTTCATTTAGAGAAATAAGTTTTTAAGCAAATAAAATAAATTGTCAACGTAATAGTTAAGTTACCAACCAAGCAAATGAATGAACAAAAAATGCAGTTAATTTTTTAGATAAAAAAATAATTTAAAAAAAGAACTAATTTTCCAAACAAAGAAATGAATTTTCAACCAAAAAATTAATTTTCAGCCAAAAAGGTGAATCAGTCACCAAGAAGATTAATATTCTAACCCAAAAGAAAAAGTTTGAACAAAATGCAGAAATTTTCGACCAAATAGTTGAATTTTCAACTAAAGGTCAATTTTTTCTAACAAAAATAGAAAATAGTTGCATTTTTAGTAAAAAAATGATTTTCAACCAAAAAAAAAACGAATTTTCAACAAAATTTTTTAAAATTTTATCCAAAGAAATGAACTTTCAACTAAAATGATGCATCTGCAATCAAAAAATAAATTTTTAACCAAATAGCTAGATTTTCAACCAAAAAGATTAATTTTTTTACAAAATACATGAGTTTTCAATAAAATATTTTAATCTTTAATGGAATTTTCAACCTAATAGTTGAATTTTCAACCAGAAAGGGTTATTTTCTACCAAAAAAGACAATTTTTCAACAAAATTGATTAATTTTCAACAAAAAAATATACATTTTCGAAAAAACTAATTAAAACTTCAGTTAAAAAAATTAATTTGCAATAAAAAAAATAATTTTCAAACCAAAAAAATGAATTTTGAACCAAAAAGATTAATATTCTACCACAAAAGATAAAGTTTCAACAAAATACAGAAATTTTCAACTAAAAGTTTGAATTTTCAATCACGAAAGATTTTTCAGTCAAAAAAAAAGTTAAACCAAATTCTTAAATTTTTAAGCCAGAAAGATAAATTCTCTACAAAATAGTTGAATTTTCAATCCCACGATCTGAATTTTTAACGAAAAAGTTAATTTTTAACAAAATAGTCTAAGTTTCTATGCAATTGTTAAATTCTCAAGCTAAAAAGACGACTTTTTTACAAATAAGTTGAATTATCAACCCAAAAATATGAATTCTCAACAAAAAAGTTGAATGTTTAACTAAATTGTTGAATTTTCAACAATTTGAAACTATTTTCGAAAAAATAGTTGAATCCTCAAACAAAAGAGATTAATTTTCAACCAGAAAAGATTAAATATTTAACAAAATAGCTGAATTATTAATCCCAAAATATGAATTTCCAACAAAAAGTTAGTTTTCAATAAAATAGTTTAACATTGATTTTTTAAGCCAAAAAGACAACTGATATAGGAAACAGTTGAATTTTCTACACAAAAATATGAATTTTCGAAAAGAAAGTCAATTTTTAAATAAACAGTTCAATTTTCAATCAAACAATTGACTTTGCAAAAAAAGAAGGTGACATTTCTACAAAAAGATATGAATTTTCAACTCAAAAAGACGATTTAAAAAAAAAAAAAAAAAGAATCTTCAATAAAAAAAACTTAATTTTAACAAAGTAGTTCAACTTTCAACTAAGCAGATGAATCTTCAATAAAAAAAAATTAATATTCAACCAAATAGATTAGTTTCTAACAAAGTAGTTTAATACTTAACCAAAATAAATTGATTTTCTACCAAAAAGACAAATTTGCAACTAAGAAAGATTTGACAGTCAAGAAAGAAAAAACGTTTACATAAATCGTAGAATTTTCAAGACAAAAAGGCGATTTTTCTGCAAAACAGTTTAATATTTAACCAAAAAATATGATTTTCAAAAAAATAGTTGATTTTTAATAAAATAGTTCAATTTTCTACCAAAGAGATGAATCTTAAAAAAAATGAATTTTTCACAAAATAGTTCAACTTTCAAACAAGTAGTTGAATTTTCAACCAAAAAAGATTACTTTTTAAAAAACAGTTGAATTGAAAAAAAGAACATAAAATTTTCAACCAAAAGTGATGAAATATAAAATAACAATATAATAGTAGACTTCTCAATTAAAAATAATTTAATTCTAACAAAGAAAAGGTGACTTCCACCAAAAATAAATTTTCTATCCAAAAAGACGATTTTTCAACAAAAAAAGATGGCTTTTGTAGAAAATAGTCGAATTTTGAACAAAATAATTGATATGACTTCAAAAGATATGAGTTCTGAACCAAAAATATAATAGCAGTCTTTTAAATTAAAAAGAATTAACGTTCAACAACAAAAAATGACTTTTTTCCCATGTAGTTGAATTTTCAACCAAAAGAGATGACTTTTCAACAAAATAATTGAATGTTCAATTTAATAATTAATTTTTCGACCAAAAGAGATGAATTCTGAACCAAAATTATATTATCTGACTTCTAAATTAACTTTCAACCGAGAAAAATAATTTTCTAACAAAGATGAATTTACTATCGAAAAAGAAGAATGTTCAACAGTTGATTTTTCAACAAAGAAAGATGGCTTTTGTACAAAATAGTTGAATTTTCAAGAAAATAATTAAATTTTCAACCCAAAAAAATGAATTCTGAACCAAAAATATAATATTTTACTTTTAAATTGAAAAGAATTACCTCTCAAAAACAAAAGATGCTTTTCTATCAGTTAGTTAAATTCTCAACCAAAAAAGATTACTTTTTAACAAAACAATTGGATTTGCAAAAAAATAATTAATTTTTCAACAAAAGAGATTAATTCTGAACCAAAAATATAATAGTAGACTTTTAAATTGAAAATAAATCGTTTTCAATCAAAAAATATGAAATTTCTGTCCAAAAAGACAAATGTCCAACAAAAGAGTTGAATTTCCAACCAAAAAAAGAAGTCTCTTTAACAAAATACTTCAATTTTCAACAAAATAATTAAAATTTCAACCAAAAATATAACAGTAGACTTTTAAATTAAAAAGAATTAACTTTCAACCAAAAAAAGGTGACTTTTCTACCAAAGATGAATTTTCGATCCAAAAGGACGAATATTCAACAAAACAGATGAATTTTCAAGAAAATAATTAAAATTTCAATCCAGAAAGATAAACTCTGAACCAGAAATACAATAGTAGATATGTAAATTAAAAAGAATTAACTTTCAACAACAAAAAATGACCTTTCTGACAAACAGTGGAATTTTCGACTAAAAAAGATGGATTTTTAACAAAATAATTGAATTTTCAATAAAATAATTGAATTCTCGATAAAATATTTAATTTTTCAACCAGGAGAGATTTATTCTGAACCAAAAATATAATAAAACGAAAGGTGAATTTTCTATCCCAAAAGACGAATGTTCAACAAAAAAGTTTAATTTTCGACTAAAAAAGATGATTTTTTTACAAAATACTTGAATTTTCAACAGAATAATTAAATTTTGAACCAAAAGAGGTGAATTCTGAACCAAGAATATAATAGTAGACTTTGAAATAAAAAAGAATTAACACTCAACCAAAATAGATGACTTTTCTACCAAAGATGAATTTCCTATCCAAAGAGACGAATTTTCAAAACAATTGAATTTTTGACCAAAAAGGATGACTTTTTCACAAAATAGTTGAATTTTCAATAAAATAATTGATTTTTCAACCAAAAGAGATGAATTCTGAACCAAAAACATAAAGTAGATTTTTAAATTGAAAATAAATAACTTTCAACAAAAAAAGACGAATTTTCTACCAAAGATGAATTTTCCATGCAAGAAGACGAATGCTCAACAGAACAGTTGAATTTTCGAGCAAAAAAGATTTGAATTCTAAACCAAAAATATAATATTTGACTTTTAAATTAAAAAGCATTAACTTCAAACCAAAAAAGATAACTTATAAACCAAATAGTTGAATGTTCAACAATTGAATTTTCAACTAAGAGAAATTAATTATAAACCAAAAATATAATATTTAACTTTTAATGTAAAAATAAATAAGTTTCAACCAAAAAAGATGAATTTTCTATCCAAAAAGACGAATGTTCAACGAAACAGTTTAATTTTTGATCAAAAAATTTGATTTTCAACAAAAGAATTAAATTTTCAACCAAAAGAGAAAAATTCTGAATCACAAATATTGATAATTGCCTTTAATATTCAAAATAAGTAACTTTCAACCATGTATTCCGAACTAAAAATGTAAGAGTAGACTTTTCTATCCAAAAAAATGAATGTTTAACAAAATAATCGAATTTTTGACTAAAAAAGATGAATTATTTTAACAGAACGGTTGAATTTTCAAAAAATAATGAAATTTTTCACCAAAAGAGATAAATTCTGAACCAAAAATATAACAGTAGATCTTTAAATTAAAAATAATTGACTTTCAACCAAAAGAGATGACTTTTTAACAATATAATTAAATTTTTAACCAAAAAGGATCTGAATTTCTAACCAAAAACATTTTGTTTTACTTTTTAATTAAAAATAATTAACTTTTAATGAAAAAATATGACTTTTCTATCAAAGATTAATTTTCTATCGAAAAATTCGAAAGTTCAACAAAACAATTGCATTTTCGTCCAACAATTATGATTTTTTTAATAAAATAGTTGAATTTTCAACAAAATAATTAATTTTTTAACCAAAAGATATGAGTTATGAACCAAAAATATAATAGTAGACTTTTCTGTTGAAAATAAAACTTTCAACGAAAAAAGAGGAATTTTCAACAAAACAGTTAAATTTTCGACCAAAAAAGATGACTTTTGAAAAAATAGTAGAATTTTCAGCTAAAAGAGATAAATTCTGAACCAGAAACATAAAAGTAGACTTTTAAAATAAAAAGAATGAACTATTAAACAAAAATAGTTGGCAGGTTTTCAATAAAAAAAATTTGAATTTCACTTTACATATATTTCACAATAATCTGAATCTATACATTTTTCAAAAATCTTGTCACACAATAATTTCAATTTGTTATTGATTCTTAATACGTACCACCTGAAATTCGCACTGCATACTACCAGAATGAAAAAGAACAATGGAAAAAACCTTACTTAATAAACGCCTCTCGTGGAACACAACCATTTTTATACAAATACATAAAGTCTTTGACCGCCTTTCGGATGTCCCAGCCAATATCTTCCAAATGCCTTTGACAATATTTCGTATTCATGGTCGTGATTTCACAGAACATATCCACGAGTTCCTCCTTTTCCTTTTCGCTGAGACAAGCTGGTTGAATTTGTGGAGGCTCTTCCATCTCATCAAATTTAGTAAAAGTAGGCAACAGAGTTCCGGGTTGTAGAAAATAGATATGCAGTTGGTCATTCATAATATTATATTCATTCTCATCCCCAGGAACGATAACGAAAGTTCTGTTAAAACCGAGCAGCATATCCAAATTTCTAAACAGTCCTTCGACGCAGATCATCAAAAAATTCGAGTCCTCGAACATCAGATCCACAGTGAAACTCTTCCTCAAGTGTTGAGTCGGTGGATATCTTAAAATCGTGTCAATAATACAATCATGTCCTTGAAAAAGTAGATTCCGATACGAGCCAAAATCGTTCAGGTTCAGAATATTTCTGTTATTGGACATAAAATTTAGAAGGTTTTGTCTCCCAACATCAGAAGGCGGTGGACTCAGGGTCATCGAAAACATCGCATCCTCGTGGTAAATTCCTCTCAAAATGCTCCTGTCCCTCTGATCATAGAGTGCAAAAAAATGCGTCACGAACTGACTCACAATCGGCTTCGCTCTCTCGTTCTTGATATAATTTTGATACATAATCGGAGCATTTGGCAACCCAGACTGAACGAGAATTCCATCCAATTTGAGCAAATTCGGACAGTATTTCTTCACAGCTTCGATATATTTTTCCGGCGAAGAATAATTTTCACAGAGTGGATTCCCATCGAGCCAAATTTCTCGGAGGGGATTATTTTTTAAAGGTGCGAGTGCGTCAACCATTAAAAGTCTGTTGTTCCTCAAATCCAGGGACTGTAAAGAATTTAAATTTGCACTCTCGACTGCCGCTAAATTAGTTAATTCGTTTTCTCGGAGGCTGAGGCGAATGACGGGCGGAACCGAGGTTTTTATCAATTTCAAAACGTGATTAAAAGTACGGGATTGGGTCAAAGGACAATAAACTGTCCTCGAAATTTCACCGTCTCTGTGAAACGAGTCGAGATAGATGGACCGTTGTGCCGTATCGTGCCGTTTATTTATTAGAGAAATGAGGAGGGGTTGGATGTTGATTTTGATGTCGTGAATGGAAGCGAATCCTAAAGTTATTGACAAAACGAGAGGTTCTCCGTTTAAATCGTTTATGATCAAACTAGTTTGACACAGTTTCTCGAGAGCGGGGCCACAATTTCGGGCAAGAAAAAAACAATCTTCGCCAAGAATTTGATACCTTACGGGAATTAAATCTGCTGGATGGACTGCATTGAGGACGCTTTTGAGGATAAATTCCATGTCGAACTTACCACCTCGGGAAATCTGAATCTTGTGCCAAGTGTCGTTTCGTCCCATCAATGCACGTTCGTTGAACATGGAAGAGCTGGAAATTATTTTCAGGGCTGTTGAAGAATCTAAAACAACTGGAGTTATTGGTCCTTGTCCCTGTTTTTGCTGCATTTTTTGTTGATGTTGCCTCTGCTGTTGTTGCATTTTCTGCTGCTGCTGCTGTTGAATTTTCTGTTGCTGCTGCTGAATACTGTGCTCCTTTTCTCGAATTTTTATAAACTGCTGTGCCTGCATCAGCGAGGGGACTTTCCCTCGTTTGCTCATTTTTACTTCTAAATTTTCTACTTTTCGCGATTAATTATGGCTATTAAAGCATTCTTGGTAGAAACTATACAAGTTTTCGATGCGATGATTCCAGCTTTGAGGTTAGGCTCAGTTCATGTAGTTGCGCGTCCAATCACTGTACGGAACTTTAAATAAGTGTTGAGAGGACGAAGAAACA
>JAWWEA010000115.1:10520633-10530665 GCA_035222095.1 Andricus quercuspetiolicola | reverse complement strand
CCCATTAGGTGCTCCGTTAAAACCCATGGGAGAAAAGCATTTACGCGAGATACCGTGATATAGCATCGACCCCATGTTCGTATCACCACACTGACCAGCTCAACGCTGCTCATACGATCGTAGATACGATGATATGCCCTTGTAGTAATATGCGTTACGCTTCTGGCGCCATTAACGCGAGATTTCAATCGTTTCATTGTACTCCAACACCACGCGGATATTCATACTGATAATATCCTCAAAACACCAAACTCATTTAGCTTGAATGCTTTTAAATAAAATACTGCCCTGAAGTATTGAATCTCCTTCTCTCATACTTTCCCTTCTCTACTCACCCTACGTTCACTCTTTACTTTCCCACCCTTCACCGATTTCTACCTTTTATACTTTCCCCTATCCTTACTTCATCAGCTAACACTCTCCTTCCTCCAATTTCCTTTCCCAGACCTCATTTCGTGTTCGTTTTCCATGACTACCCACTTTCACTACCATTCTACTATTCCAATTCTTACCCATACTCTCCCTTCCATACTTTCTCACCCTTACTCACTCTACGTTCACATTTTACTTCACCTCCCTTCACTAGTTTCTACATCCTCTACTTTCCCTTCTCCTCACTTCACCAGCTGGCACTCCACTTCCTCTATTTGCCTTCTCCAGCCATTACTTCTCCTCCCATACTCAATTGCACTAACCTTCTAGCTTACCCCTCACTCCCCATTAGCACCCACTTTCACTACTATTCCACCATTTCAATTTTTCCCATGCTTTCCCACCCCTACTCACCCTACGTTCACTATTTACTTCACCTCCCTTCACCAATTCCTGGCTCCTATACTTCTCCTCTACACACTTCATTAGCTAACACTCGCCTTTCTCTAATTGCCTTTCCCAGCCCTGACTCCCTCTCCCCTACTCAATCGCACTGCCCTTCCAGCCCAACCTTCATTTCCCATGACTATCCACTTTCACTACCATTCCACCATTTCAATTCTTTCGTGTACTTGCCCTTCGATACTTCTTGACCCTTACTCACAACACACTCACCCTTTACTTCCCCTCCCTTCACTAGTTTCGACCTCTTCTAGTTCACACTCTCCTCACTTCATTAGCTAACACTCCCCCATTCTTCCAATTGCCTTTTCCAGCCCTCACTTCATCTCCCCTACTCAATCGTACTACCCTTCTAGCCCAATCCTCATTTTCCATTACTACACACTTTCACTACTATTCCCCCATTTAAATAATTTCCCATAATTTTCCTCCCTAACTCACTCGAAGTTTACTCTTTACTTCCTCTCCTTTTAACAATTTTTACATCCTCTACTTTCCCTTGTCCTCACTTTATCAGCTCACATTCCTCTTTCCCTATTTGTCTTTCACATCCCTTACTTCCCCTTCCCTATTTAATTAAACTGCCCTTCTAGTTCACCCCTCATTTTCTATTACTTCCCACTTTCAGTACCATTCCCCTATTCCAATTATTTCCTATACTTTGCTTTTCATAGTTTCCCTTCCATACTTACCGAACGTTCACCTTTTACTTCCCGTCCCTTCAGAAATTTCTACCTTCTATACTTTTCTCTCTCCTCACTTCACCAGCTAACACTCTACTTCCTCTGCTCACCTTCCCTAACACTCACTTCTTTTCCCCTACTTAATCGCACTATCCTACTAGCTCACTTCCTATTACTATCCAATTTTTTTATTATTTCTCGATCTTATTAATTTCCCATACTTTTCCTTCTTAACTTACCCCACGCTGACTTTTTCCTTCCCTCCCTTCACCAATTTCTACCTCCTCTTCTTTCCGCTATTCTCACTTCATCTGCTTACATTACTCTTTCTCTACTTTCCCTCCTCTTCTATACTCAATCGCACTACCCATCTAGCCCATCCTTCACTTTCCATTACAACCCACTTTCACTAGCATTCCCCGATTTATATCATTTCCAATAGTTTTTTTCCATACTTTTCCTCCCCTACTTACCCTACGTTCTTTCTTCACTCTCCTCCTTGACCAATTTCTGCCTCTTCTACTTTCCCCTCTCCTTACTTCACCAGCTCACACTCTACTCCCTCTACTTACCTTCCCCAACCCTCACTTCATCTTTCCTACTCAATCGCACCACCCTACCGGTAAATCCTTTACTTTCTGTTATTTCCCACACACACTAACATTCCCCTATTTCAATCATTTCACATACTTTCCCTTCACAAATCACGCTACGTTTACTCTTCACCTCCCCTCCCTTCACTTATTTCTACCTCCTCTATCTTCTCACAAATCACTTCATCAGCTAACATTCCTCTTTCCTAGCTTTCCTTTCCCTTTCCTACTCAATTGCACCACCCTTCTAGCCTACGCCTCACTTTTATTTACAATTCTCATACTTTCTCTCCTCAACTCACCCTACCTCTACTGTCCACCTCCCCTCCCTCAACCAATTTCTACTACTTCTACTTTCCCCTATACTCACTTCATCAGATAACATTCTTTTTTTACATACTCGCCTTTTCCAGCCCTCACTTTCCCTCCCCTAAGCAATCGCACTACTCTCATAGACCACCCCTCACTTTCCATTACTACCCACTTTTACTACCATTCCCCCATTTCGATCTTTTCTCATACTTTTCCTGCCATTGTTTACCTTCCCTACTCACCCTATGCTTACACTTTACTTCCCCTCCCTCCACCAATTTCTACCTCCTCTTCTTCTTCATCAATGTTTACCTTCTCTACTTTCTTCTCTTCTTACTTCACAAGATAACACTTCACTTTCCTTACTTGTCTTTTAGATACCTTACTTCTTCTCTCCTACTCAATCGCAATACCCTGTCAGCCCGTCTCTCACTTCCCATTACCACCCAACTTCTTTACCATTTCCCCATTTCAACCCCTTCCCCTTCACCCTCTACTTTCCCTTCCTTCGCCAATTTCTACCTTCTATATTTTCTTCTTATTCCGCCAGGTAATACTCTACTCCCTTACTTGCCTTCCCCATCCCTTACTTCTTCTCTCCTACTCAATCGCAATGCCCTGACAGCCCACCCCTCACTTCCCATTACTACTAAATTTCTTTACCATTTCGTCATTTCAACCCTTTCCTCTTCTTCCCTTTCCTGATTTCCTATTATTTCCCCTCACTTGCTCTACTTTTTCACCCCTTGTTTCCCTTCACATTCACTTCTTCCCCTCCTCTCATTTTTCGTCAATTCACATACTTCCTCCTGCATAATTTCCCATCACTACCTCTAACTCCCCCCAAATTCTCTCTCACTAGCTTTATTTCACATCTCCTCTTATCCCCTGCTTCCCATCCTATCATTTCTCCTACTTTCCCATACCTTATTCCCTTACTCACCTTACTTTTCCTTCTATAATTTTCCCTCACCCTCGCTACTTTCCCTCCCATGAATTTCCTTTACTTCCTCTCCTTTTCTTCCATAACGTTCCCATACTTCCCGTATTTTCCAATCCATAATTTTCCCTCATCTGCCCATCCCCCTTTTTTCCCTTCCTGTTTTTCTATCATTTCCCCTCACTTCCTCCACCTTCTTCTCCCGCATTTCTCCTCAATGTACGCACTTCGTCTCCCCCAATTTGCTATCACACCCTCCACTTCCCCTTCTCTAATTTTCCCTTACTTCCTATATTTCACCACCCCTCACTTGTTCAATGTATCCTCCTTCATTTTCCCTACTAGCCCTTATATGATTTCGCCTACTTTTCCACACCTCATTTCTCTCACTTCCCCTACTTTTCTTTACATAACATTCGCTTACTTACTCTGCTTCCCCTTCCCCTCATTTTCCTTAATTTCCCTACTGTTCCACACCTCATTTGACATCACTTTTCTACTTCCCGTACTTCCGTCCCATCATTTCTCCTCATTTTCTCCACTTTCCTTCACATCATTCCCCGTCGCTTCCCCTACTTCCCCTCCCATAATTTCCCCTTTCTTTCCCCCCTTTGAAAAATTACGACGGACGGACGGACACTCGACAGAAACTTTGAGTGTTTCTGCTCGGGGCTCCGAAACCCTAAAAATTAACACTTCTTAACCCGTTTTCTGTATCCCAGGAATCACAGTGTTTCCCCTATTGCTCTGTGTTTCCCCTTTTTTACAAAATGACCTTCTTTCCCCCTATTCTCGAAAAAATCTTAAATTTTATTTTCAAATTTTACCAATGAAAACTTTACAAATGTTTATTTAAAAAAAAAGAAAATATTTTTCATTATGAGAACGATTTTAGACATGAAAATAATTTATTTACCAAATTCTATTTTCGGTTTGTTTTTTTATATCGCCGTGAATAGACTTCCAATGATCTATCAAGGAGATGATCAGAGTAGGTTCTTTTTTAATCCTATAAATTCCCGACTGAGAATCCATTAGATGACTATTAAATTTCCAATGACGACCCACTTACGCAAATCGAAATTTTTTTATGGATTGAAATATTAAATTCAATTATGAATTTCCAGCAGGTAGAAAGTGAATTGTTATAAATTCAATTATTTTGAATTGAAGAAAATCGAAAATTCGAATGTTGAACAATGAATTTGCACCTGTAAAAAATTTAAGAAAATAGATTTTTTAAATGTTGAAAATTAAAGAAAATTGATCACAATTTTTCATAGATTAAAATTTAATGGTCAACAGAAAATTTAACTGCTGAAAATTTTAAAGAATTTAAACTTTAATTTTTAACTGTTGAAAATTAAAGAACATTGAAAATTCAAATGTTAAACATTGAATTTTCAACTATCAAAAATTTATGAAAATAGATTTTTTCACTGTTGAAAATTGAAGGAAATTGATAATTAACTTATTATTAATAGCAGAGAATTTAAATGCTGAAAATTTGAAAGAATTTAAACTTTAATTCTCAGCTGTTGAAAATTGAAGAAAATTGAAAATTCAATTGTTGAACATTGAATTTTCAGCTATCAAAAATTTAGGAAAATGGATTTTTCAACTGTTGAAAATTGAAGAAAATTGATAATTAAATTTTCAGCAGATGAAAATTCAACTGTTGAAAATTGAAGAAAATTGAAAGTTAATTAATTAACTATAGAAAAAAAAGAAAATTATTACTTGAATTATTAACGGTGGAAAATTCAACCGTTGAAAATTAAAGAGATTTACAATTTAATTTTCAACTGTTGAGAATTGAAGAAAATTAATATTCGAATTATCAACAGCAGAAAATTTAATTGATGATAATGTAAAAGAATTTCAACCTCAATTTTCTGCTGTTGAAAATTAAAGAAAATTGAAAATTCAATTTTTGAACATTGAATTTTCAACTGACAAAAATTTAGGAAAATAGATTTTTTGACTGTTGAAATTCGAAGAAAATTGATGATTAAATTTTCAATAAATGAAAATTCAACTGTTGAAAGCTGAAGAATATTGATAGCTGAATATTTAACTGTCGAAAAAAAAGAGAACTAATAATTGAATTATCAACTGTAGGAAAATCAACTGTTGAAAATTAAAGACATATAAAATTGAATTTGCAGCTGTTGAGAATAGAAGAAAATTAATCATCGAATTATCAACAATGGAAAATTGAAAAGAATTTGAACTTTAATTTTCAGCTGTTGAAAATTGAAGAAAATTAATAATTGAATTATCAGCAGTAGACAATTCAACTGTTGAAAATTGAAGAAACCTGATAGTCAAATTTTCAGCAGTTTAAAATATTAAAAATGGAATTTTCAAATGTTGAAAATCGGAGAAAATTAATCATTAAATTTTCAACAGATGAAAATTCAATTTTTGAAAATTGAAGAAAGTTGAAAGTTCAATATTCAACTCTAGAGAAAAAAGAAAATTATTACTTTAATTATCAAATTTGGGAAACCTAACTGTTGAAAATTAAAGAGATTTAAAACTTGATTTTCAACTATTTAAAATTGAAGAAAATTAATAATTGAATTATAAGCAGTGGACAATTCAATTGCTGAAAATTGAAGAAAACAGATGATTAAAGTTTCAATAGTTGAAAATTCTGTTTAGAGAAAAATGACATTGAAAATTGAATTTTTACCTGTTGGAAATTGAAAAAAATTGATAATTGAACTATCAGAAGTGGACAATTCAATTGCTGAAAATTGAAGAAACCTGATGATTTTATTTCCAATATTTGAACATTCTGTTCAAAAAGAAAAAAAATATTATCAAAAATTGAATTTTTAACTGTTAATAATTGAAGAAAATTGATAACTGAATTTTCAACCAATGTAAATTCAATTTTTGAAAATTAGAGAAAATTGAAAGTTGAATGTTTAACTGTCGAAAAAAATAAAATAAAATTATTAATTGTATTATCAACTGTGGAACATTCAACTGTTGAAAATTGAAGAAATTCAAAATTCGATTTTCAACTATTGAAAATTGAAGAAAATTAATAACTGAATTATCAGAAGTGGACAATTCAATTGCTGAAAATTGAAGAAACCTGATGATTATATTTTCAATATTTGAACATTCTATTCAAAAAAAAAATATTACTAAAAATTGAATTTTTAACTGTTAATAATTGAAGAAAATTGATAACTGAATTTTCAACCAATGTAAATTCAATTTATAAAAATTAGAGAAAATTGAAAGTTGAATGTTTAACTGTCGAAAAAAATAAAATAAAAGTAATAATTGTATTATCAACTGTGGAACATTCAACTGTTAAAAATTGAAGAAATTCAAAATTCGATTTTCAATTATTGAAAATTGAAGAAACCTAATAATTGAATTTTCAGTAGTTGAAAATTCTGTTTTCGAAAGAAACTAATATTGAAAATTCAATTTAAATAGTTGAAAATTGAAAAAAATTGATAATTAAATTTTCAACAGATGAAAATTCAATTTTTGAAATTTGAAGGAAATTAAAAGTTGAATGTTTATCTGACGAAAAAAATTAAATTAAATTAACAATTGAATTATCAACTGTGGAAAATTCTACTGTTAAAAAAAATCACCATTTTAGTTTGAAAATTCATCTCTTTTCGCATGAAAATTTAACTATTTTTGTAAAAATCCGTTTTTTTTTCTTGATTGAAAATTGTTCATTTTGGTTGATAGTTTAATTCTGTTCTTTAAAAATTTACTTTCTTGGTCAAGTTTCATTACTTTAGTTGAAAATTCAACGATTTTGTTAAAAATTTGCTATTTTGTAGAAAATTAACTTTTCCAACTGAGAATTTAACTATTGCTATTGAAGATTCATAATTTAAGTAAAAAAATAATCGGTTCTGGTACAAATTTAATTTCTGATTGAAAATCCAACTAGTTTTGGTTGAAAATTAACTTTTTATTTGAAATTCATAATTTGAAAATTCAACTATTGGGTAGAAAATTTTTGTCTTTTTTTTAAAATTCATAATTTATGTTGAGAATTCGACCATACTTTATAAAAAAAAGTCTAATACATTTTTCGTTGAAAATTGATCTTGTTTGGTTAAAAATTTCGCTATACGGATGAAAATTTAATCATTTTGTTGGAAATTTGACAATTCTATTAGAGAGTCATAATTTTTTGTTAAAAATTTGTGTTTTTTGTTGAAAAATTAATATTTTTTTGAAAATTCGTGTTTTTGGTTACAAAATTATCTAATTGGTTACAAGTTTAACTATTTTTTCAAAAGGTATTTTTTTTTTAAATTAATTTTTTGAACTGAATATTAAAATATTCTAGGTAAAGATTCACCATTTTAACTAAAAATTCATCTCTTTTTTGAAAATTGTATTAATCGCCTGTATATTTAATTATTTTGTTAAAAATTCAACAATTTTGTGAGAAAGTCATTCTTTTTGGTTAAAAATTCCTCTTTTTTGGTAAAAAATTATTCCTTTTTTCTTGAAAATATATTTTTTTGTTGAAAATCTAACTAATTGGTTAAGAGTTGAACTCCTCTGTTAAAAAGTAGTTTTATTAGTTAAAAATTAATTTTTGAACTGAGTTTTATTTTACTTGATGATTCATCGTCTTACTTAAAAATTCACCTCTTTGATTAAAAATTTTATTCTTCTTATGAAAATTCGTCTTTTTAGTTTGAAAATTCATGTCCTTGGTTGAACATTTACAAATTGATTCTCTTAACTCAGAATTTAACTATTCTATTTTTAGTTAAAAATGTATTTCTTTGGTTGGAAATTTAATTATTTAGTTGAAAATTGATATTTTCAATTAAATATGAATAAAGTTGTGTGAAAATTAATTTTTTATCCTTAAAAGTGGATAATTTTGATCTTTAATTAATAAAAATTATAACTGATCAGAAAAATTATTCTGAAGTCAAAAAATTAATTCACATCATTTTCATCGTTCGAAATAAAATAAAATTAATTATAAACTTTTAAAATTGAATCATTGTGAAAGAATGTTCAAACTGAAAAGTAATTCCAAATTTTAAAATTTCAAATTTCAAATTTCAAATTTCAAATTTCAAATTTGCAAATTGCAAAAGCAGGTCTCTTTTCCATTTGATTAAAACATCTCTAAGATTAGGTCTTCTAAAATGTGTAATAAAATTGCAAAAACTCTTAATCTGTAATTGATCAAATATCTCGAATAACAATGTTCCTCGGCAATAATATATTTGTCTTATTCTTAAACGTTACTCATTCGCAATAAATTTTTCGATTAACGAAGTTGAATTGAAATATCGCCTCGTGCAATGGAAACCTCGAAGATGCATAGCATAAATTATTTCCACGTATCAAAGGAATAGCCGATGAATTCTTCGCACTCGAGGAAGTTATCGATCGCACGTATCGATCTTCCCACATGACGAAATTAAAAGCAGAAGATGTTCAATTGTTCAAAGCATGCGACATTCGAGGTCCTTTGATAAATATCTATCATCTCCGAGGCTAAATTTGAAAATACGTATGTGACGTGGAACGAATAATCCAGCCTTAGGACCGAGAAATCGATTTTCCGGGTTTTATTGATTCTGAATAATGAAGATTTCCCCTTTCGAAGGAGAAAACCCCCATTGCCAAACGATCAAAATTGAATTTTCTGGACCTCAAAGTTCTAGAAGCTCTGATGCGTTTGGCTCCATTGATCACCGCTCCATGCGCGCGATAAGGTAGTTTTTTCAGTCAATTTTCAATTTTTCCATGCGTCATAATAAAATATGAAAATAGCACATCATATGATTATTATTCATTGGCATTGTTCATTTTTGACAGTCGTTAGTTGCTGTTCTCGGTCCTAAGGCTGGTTTCTTCGTTCCACGTCTCATATGCTGCCTTGTCTTTGAAAAAACACCACACTGGAACTCGACATTATGACGGATCTCGGGCATTGCTCATGACCTTGGCGTATATCCAGGCAGTCAGTTGAAAATTCAATTATTGGGAAGAATATTATTGTATTTTGTTGAAAATTCATAATTTATGTTGAGGATTCAACTATCCTTTATGAGTTGAAAATTCAATTATTGGGAAGTATATTATTGTATCTTTGTTCAAAATTCATAATTTTGGTGCAGGATTCAACTATTCCTTGATAAGTTGAAAATTCGAATGTTGGGTAGAAAATTCTTGTATTTTGTTTAAAATTCATAATTTACGTTGAGAATTCGACCATACTTTATAAGTGGAAAATTCAACTGTTGAGTAGAAAATTCTTGCATTTTGTTGAAAATTCATTATTGATGTGCAGGATTCAAATATCCTTTAAAGATTGAAAATCCAATTATTGGAAGGAATATTATTGTATTTTGTTGAAAATTCATAATTTATGTTGAGGATTCAACTACCCTTTATGAGTTGAAAATTCAACTATTTGGTTGAAGATTTTTGTTGAAAATTCATAATATTGGTTGAGGATCCAACTATCCTTTATAATTTGAAAATTCAACTATTGGGTAGAAAATTCTTGTCTTTTTTTTAAAATTCATAATTTACGTTGAGAATTCGACCATACTTTATAAGTTGAAAATTCAACTGTTGAGTAGAAAATTCTTGCATTTTGTTGAAAATTCATTATTGATGTGCAGGATTCAAATATCCT
>JAWWEA010000115.1:9882553-9892633 GCA_035222095.1 Andricus quercuspetiolicola | reverse complement strand
TTTAATATTGAAGCATGCTACTTTTTACTAAGCCTTCATTTACATTTTGATTTCAATTAAATTTTTCAATAAATAAAAAAATTCATCCAGGGTGTCACTAGCCCGTCGCATGTCACTAATTGGTGTCTTCACCTTAGTATGAGTATCCTTTTGAATCAATTCTTTAATCATTTTTTTCATTTGAGAACAATTGATATCATTTAAAGATGAACTTAGATTGTAGATTAACTAAAGAGATTAGAGGCTGTTAATAAACTCCTTCCACTTTTCTCAAAAATTCATGTCATCTTTTTTGGTCAAAAGTTCAACTACTGGGTTGAAAGTTAAACTACTTTGTAAAAAATTCATTTTTTCGGTAGAAGATTCATCTTTTTGGCTGCAAATTTAACTATTTTGTTGAAAATTTGTTTCATTTTTGCTTGAAAATTAATTTTTTTAACTGAAAATTTAACTATTTCATTTTTGGTGGAAATGTATATTTTTTTAGTTTTAAATTCAACTATTCATTTGAAAATTCATTTTTTTTAATTGACATTTCAAGTACTTGTTTGAAAGTTCATGTATTTTATTGATAGGTCATATTTTTTTTAGAAAATTAATCTTCTTGGTAAAAAAAACCTTCTTGGTTAAAAATGCAACTCTTTCGTTGAATGCTGAACTCTTTTCTTGAAAGTTCATCTGTTTGGTTGAAAAATTAACTGTTTTGATAAGAATGTCTTTTTTTGTTGAGATAATTAATTTTCTTACCTGAAAATGTAAATATTCCATTTTTGATTGAAAATTGATATTTTTAAATGAAAATTAATCGTTTCTGGTTAAAGCTTAATTTATTTTGTTGAAAATTCGTCTTTTGATAGAAAATGAACCTTGATTGTAGAAAAGTAATGTATTTGGTTGAAAATTCGACTATTTTGTTGAAAATTTGTCTTTTTGGTTGAAATATTAACTGTTACGTGTTTCGTCGAGATTTCTTTTTTTTTTAATTAACTACTTGGTTTAAAGTTGAACTACCTTGTCAAAAATTAATTTTTTTTTGGTTGAAGATTCATCGGTTCATTTGAACATTCAACTATTTGGTTGAAAATTAAACTATTTATTTGAAAATTTACCTATTTTTTCCGAAATTCGTTTTTTTTTTATTCAAATATTAACTGTTACATGTTTCGTTGTGAAACTTTTTTTTAAAAATCAACTCCTTGGTTTAAAGTTGAACTGCTTTGTAAAAAATTCATCTTTTTGGTTGAAGATCATCTTGTTAGTTACACATTCAACTGTTTGAACGTAAATTAACTTTTTTGTAGAATATTCACCTTTTTTGGCTTGAAAATTCAACAGTTTGGTAGAAAATTGGACTATTTTTTCTTGAAAATTAGTTCTTTTTAAACTGAAAATTTAACTATTACATTTTTGGTGGAAAATTGATCTTTTTTTAGCGGAAAACTCAACTATTTCTGGTTAAAAAGTCAACTGCTTTCAGAAATATTCGACTTTTTCGCTTGAAAACTTCACTATTTTGTAGAAAAGTCATATATTTGGTTGAAAATTCAAATATTTTATGAAACATTCTTTTGTTTCGTTGAATTGAACAGTTTTTGATTTCAGATTGAAATATTTTTTGGTTGAAATATTAACTATTACAAGTTTCGTTGAGAATTCATTTTTTTTAATCAACTACTTGGTTTAAAGTTGAACAGTCTTGAAAAAAATTCATTTTGTTTTTGGACTATTTATTTGAAAATTCACTTATTTTGTTGGAAATTCGTTTTTTATTGTAAAAAATTAAATTTTCCATCTGAAAAGTTGACTATTAAATTTTTTGTATATTTGTAGAAAATTCATCATTTTGGTTGAGGATTCAACTATTGTGTCAAAAATCCGTCTTTTGCAAATTGTTTTATTGTTTTGTTGAAAGTTAGTTTTTTAAACTGAAAATTTAACGATTCCAGTTTTTGCTAAAAATTTATATTTTTCAGTTGAAAGATTCAATTGTTTCATTGAAAATTCATCTTTCTTATTGAAAATTCGACTTTTTAGCTTAAAAACTTCACTATTTTGTAGAAAATTCACGTATTTGGTTGAAAATTCAAATATTTTATGCAACATTTTTTTTCGTTGGATTCAACTGATTTGAAATATAAATTGTTTTTGGTAGAAATATTAACTGTTACATGTTTCTTTGTGAATACATTTGATTAATTGAAAAATCAACTAATTGGTTTGAAGTTGAACTATCTTGTAAAAAATTCATTTTATTTTTTATTGAAGATTCGTCGTTTTGATTGAACATTATACTACTCGGTCGTAAATTAACTTTTTTGTCGAAAATTCGCCTTTTTGATTTGGAAATTCAACAATTTGGTAAAAAATTAGACTATTTGGTTGGACATTAACTTTTTTTTATTGAGAATTCATATTTTTAGTTAAAAATTAAATTATTTATTTGAAAATTTGACCATTTTGTTGGAAATTCGTTCTTTTTGTGTGGAAATTTAATTGTTTTAGCTGTAAACTTAGCTATTCAATTATTCATGTATTTGGCAGAAAATTTATGTATTTTGTTCAAATTTTATCTATTTGGGTACAAAATTAATCTTGTTTGTTGAAAATTCATCATTTCGGCTGAAGATCCAACTATTGTATTAAAAGTTCCTCTTTCTTAAATAACTTAGTCTAGTTGCAAATTCGTTTTCTTTTTTAAATTAGTTTTTTAAACTAAAAATTTAAAGATTCCATTCTTTGTTGAAAAAAAGTCTTTCTCAGTTGAAAATGCAACGTTTTCCTTGAAAATTCATCCTTCTTGATTGGAAATTATTTTCCTGGTTAAAAAGTCAACTGGTTTCAGAAATATTCGACATTTTAGCTTGAAAACTTCACTATTTTGTTGAAAATTCATCTATTTGGTTGAGGATTCAACTATGTATTGTGTTAAAAATTCGTTTTTTTCGTTGGATTCAACTGGTTGGTAACTCTTTTTTTTTTTTGATGAGAAAGTTTTTAAACTGAAAATCATACTATTCTATTTTTGGTTGAAAACTAATATTTTTTAGTTAAGAATTCAACTATTTGGTTAAACATTCATGTATTTTGCTGAAAATTTGTTCTCTTGGACTCAAAATTCATCCTTTATGGTAAAAAAGTCATTTTTCTTGGTTGAAAATTTATCTCACTGGGTTAAAAATTCATCTCTCTTGGCTTAAAATAAATTTTTCCGACGAAAATTCAACTTTTCGTGTTGAAAATGCAAATACTAAATTTTTTTGTCTATAATATTGGTCTTCAAGGTATCGATAAGGATTTAAATTTTATTTTTTCATTTTTATTTTTTATCACGGCGGAATGTCACATATGCTTCATATGTTCATACTCTGCAGGGTTATACTATAATTTTTTTAGAAAATTACTTCTCAAATTCAAAATTACAAATATCGCTTCCAAAATCCCATGTTTCAAATCACAATCAACTTTAAAAAAAATTTTTAACGCAAATCTTTCTCTCTTTGATTCCAAAAAATAGATATTTACATTTTAAGATAAATACTAATTTACGAATTTGTGTGTATACTGGGTTTCAAGATTTCAAAGCCCAAAGGTTTCAAAATATAAAAAACTAAAACATGGTGCGCGCTATGCGTGCTCTAATTACGCTTTCTTTACAACAAACTCGATTTATTTTCCAACATTTTATTATGGATATACGAAACATTTTTTTACACAAAAAAACAGTCATAGAAAGAAAAACGGAAAAATGTAGAATTTATATGGTATTTAAACCAGCTCTCGCTCGAATCATCCTATAAATTAGACTTGGGTTCCAGCATTTTTCTTCTAATATAACTATTTGATTAAATTTTCAAGATTTTCGCTAATCGTGAATAGCGACTAAAAAACCTTTTTCGATTCAAAATTCAACTACTACTTATTTGAATGTGGAACTGCTTTGTTCAAAATTCAATTTTTTGGATGATGATTCATGGTTTTAGTTGAAAATCTTTTTCTTTAATCTATTTTGTCAACCTTTTTTTTTAATTATTTGTTTAACTGAAAATTTATGTTTTCCATGTTTGGTTGAACATTTATCTTCCTTAGTTAAAAATTCCACTATTTCGTTGAAAATTTCTATACTTTGTTGAAACTTTGTTTTTTGTGGTAGAAAATTAATCTTCTTTGTGACTAATTCACCTTTTTGGTTGAAAATTCATGTATTTTGTAAAAAGTTAATCTTTTTCAGTAGAAAATTAATCATTTTGGTTTGAAAATTTCTATATTTTGTTGAAACTTTGTCTTTTGTGGTAAAAAATTAATCTTCTTGGTGAATAATTCACATTTTTGGTTGAAAATTCAACTATTAGTTTGAAAATTCCATTAAAAATTAAAAAATTTGGTTTGAAATTCATGTATTTTGTTTAAAATTATTCTTTTCTGGGAGAAAATTAATCTTTTTGGTTGAAAATTAGTTTTTTTTTATTGAAAAGTAATTTTTTAACTAAAAATTTAACTAAAGTTTTTGCCGATTTTTTCTTTATAGATAATCAATCTTTTTTGATTGAAAATTCATTTGTTTATCTGAAAATGTAACTATTTCGTTGAAAATTTATTTTACTTAATTAAAAACTTATTTCTCTAACTGAAAATTATAAAAGAATTAATTTTCAATAAAGAAGTCGAATTTTCAACCAAGGAGTTTAACTATTCTATTTTTTGTTGAAAATTTATCTTTTATAGTTGAAAATTTGTCTTTTTTTGACAGAAAATTAACCTTTGTGCTTAAAATTTCAACTATGAGTCTGAAAATTCCATTATAAATTAAAATACTTTGTTGAAAATTAGCTTTTTATTGAAAATTAATTTTTTTAACTAAAAATTTAACTATTCGACTTTTTTTCGAAATTTTTTTCATGGGCATATAATCTTTCTGGTATAAAATCGATTTATTTGAGTGAAAATTTAACTATTTTGTTGAAAATTTATCTTTTTTTCTTGAAAATTTAACTAATAATTTGAAAATTCCATTAAAAATGAAAATACTTGGTTGAAAATTAGTTTTTTTTATTGAAAGTTAATTTTTTTAACTAAAAATTTAACTATTACCCCTTTTGTCGAATTTTTTTTCTGAACATTTAATTTTTTGGTTGAAAATTCATCTGTTTGGTTCAAAATTTCACTATTTCGTTGAAAATTTATTTTATGTGGTTGAAAACTCATTTCTCTAACTCAAAATTAAACTATTCTTTCTTCTTTGTTAAAAGTTGTTTTTTCTTAGTTGAAAATTCATCTATTTTGTTGACAATTTGTTTGTTTTTTGGTATGTAATTCATTTTGTGAGTTGAAAATTCAACGGAGTGGTTTTTTTATTTAAAAGTTCATTTCTTTGGCTAAAAATTTAACAAATTTTGTTGAAAATTCGTTTTATTTTTTGTTGAAAATGATTTTTTTTCACTAAAAATATAGCTTTTCCTTTTTGTTAGAAAATTCATATTTTTCTATTGAAATTTCACTTATTTTGTTGAGGGCACGTCTATTTTTAGTCAAAAATTCAATTACTTTGGTAGAAAATGGATATTTTTGGGTTGTAAGTTCAACTTTTTTTTTAAATTTGGCTTAATAACATGAAAACTCATCATTTTAGATGAGATTTTATTTCTTCATTGATTAAGAAATCTTTCTTAGTTGAAAATTCAAGTCTTTTGTTGAAAATTCGTATTTTTTGGTTTAATTTAACAGTAGATATCTTATTGAAAATTAAAATATTTTTTAGTGAAAATATCATCTTTTCCACTTTTTGTTGAGAATTCATTTTTTTAAATAGAAATTAATTAATTTGGTTAGAAATTTAACTATTTTGTTGGAAATTCCTTTTTTCTTGGTTGAAAATTAATTAATTTAACTGAAAATGTGATAGTAAAATTTTACACTGATAAATCTGAAATTTTTGTCAATTCTATTGTACACACAAATATGAAATTCTTTGTCACGGCCCTCCAACTGAAACTCAATTCTCAATTATGTATGTGAATTTGGCAAAATTCCTACCTTTTTAATTACCCAATCGGCATTGAGGAAAAGCGACAACAATGTTATCGAGATTTTTGTGACACACCTTTTTAATTGTTTGTTTTGAGACTGAACAAACTGATCCGATTTTTTAAATGTTTGTATTCCTTTTCAGAAAACTAGATTCACGGCTTACATGCTCTGGGCTAAGGAAATCAGACAGGAATTATTAGAACAATGTCCCTACATGGGTAAGATTTGAATTTGAAATCCAAATAAATTCTTAAGAGTTGCCAAGAAAAAACTTCATATTTAATAACAAATTACTCCAACAGATTTTGCTGCTATTTCGAAGCGACTTGGAGAATTGTGGGCGACCGTTCCGAACCTAGAGAAGTACAATTGGCGCCGACGTGCGAAACGATTAGCTGCAAAACCAAACTCCACGCCTACAAGTAAGGATGAAGCCACTTGGAAAATGCCACCACCAGCATCGCGCAAGAAATTCATTAACAAAAGTATTGAGTTCATTATTAATGTAGCCTTAGAGGGCGGAAAACTTTTTTTCTCTTTTGCAACAATATGCCGTAAGAAGTTCCTTCTTTGAGGGTGGGCGCTGGACCGGAAAACCGGATATTTTAAAAGATTCTAAGCCACTTTCTAGAGATTAAAACGTGTTCAAGAATTTGAATGATTTTGAAGGATTTAACAAAATTTTAATGGAGTTTTAAAGAATTTACTAGAATTTGTGAAGATACGGAACGATTTTAGAAAACCTATAATGTTTTAGAATATTTGAAAAGATTCTAAAAGGATATTTATCAGATTTTCCAGGAATTGAAATCCTTTTCAAATTTTCAGGAAATATGAGATTTCATGTAATTTAACGGGTTTTTATAATATTGTAATAGATTCAAAGAAATTATTCTCAAGAATTGAGGGAATTTGTAGGATTGCAAATATTTCTAGGTATTTCCCAAGATTTTAAGGATTTTAGGATATTTTAAAAGATTCAAAGGAATTTTCAATTGATTATATAATTTGAAGGGATTCCAAAAAAATTGGAAGATTCTAGGGTATTTTTTAAAATTCCAATGAATTTTTAAGAGTTTTAAAAAGTTTCATGTTATTTCGAAGGATTTAAATATTTGAGGTTTTCTCTTTAAATTACAAGAGATTTTTAAGGGCATTAAACATTTTTAAAGGACTTCAAAATATCTCAAAGGATTTAAAAAATTTAAAGAAATTAGCGAGGGCTTAAATGATATTAAGGGATTTGAAGAAACAAATTTATTCGGCTGTAAAGAATTTCAGAAGATTTGAAACGCTTTATATGACTTATATATGACCTATAAGATTTTATGATATTTTTTTAAATTCCAATGGATTTTATAAGATTTCCGAGGATTATAATGATTTTTAGAGATTTTAAAAGCTCTCAAGGTATTTTAATATATTTTTTAAGGTTTCAGGAAATATCATGAGATTTCATGTAATTTCACGAGTTTTTATAATATTTTGATGAATTTCAAAGAATTTATTCACCAGAATTAAGTGAATTTGAAGAATTTAAAAAATTTTCAAATATATGAAGGGGTTCCAAAGAATTTGAAAGATTTAAGGATATTTTTTAAAATTCCAAGAAATTTTCAAGAGCTTTAAAAAGTTTCAATGGAATTCAAAGGATATGTTTTTTTACTTCCAAGGAAGTTTCAATAATTTGAAGCGATTGCAAAGAATTTGAATGATTTAAGGTTATTTAAAAAAATTCTAAAGAATTTTCGAGAGCTTTTTGAAAAAGTTGCAATGGATTTTAAAGCATTTGATATATTATATTTTTTTGGTTTCTTTTTTAAATTCCAAGGAATGTTCCAGAGCTTTAAAAATTGTCAAGGGAATTTAAAAGATTTTAAAGTATTTAGAATATTTTAAGGTATTTTAAAGGATTCCAAGGAATTTTCCATTGACTTCAGTAATTTGAAGGGATTCCAAAGAATTATAAAGATTTTAGGGTATTTTTAAAAATTCCAAGCAAATTTTGAGAGCTTTAAAAATGTTAAGAGATTTGAAGTATTTTATGTTTTTTCTTTAAATTCCAAGAAATTTTCAGGAATTTTAAAAAATTTCAAGAGTCTTCAAAAGACTTCAAAGGATTTGAAATATTTTAGGGTACTTTAAAAAAATCGAAGGAATTTTCAAATGATTTCAGTAATTTAATGGGATTTCAAATATTTTACGTTATTTTAAATTATTTCAAGGCATGTTGAAAAGCCTTAAAATGTTTCAAGAGAATTCAAATGATTTTGTAGTGAATTTTAAAATATTCCAAGAAGTTTGTAATTGATTTCAGTAATTTAAAAGGATTTCAAAGGATTTGAAATATTTTAGGGTATTTTAAAAGATTTTAGGATATTTCAAAAGATTTTAGAATATTTCGAAAGATTCCAAGGAATTTCAATTGTTTTTAATAATTTGAATCCATTCCAAGAGATTTTAAAGCTTTTATGATATTTTTAAAACATCCAAGGAATTTTATAATATTCTAATGAATTTCAAAGAATTTATTTACAAGAATTGAGAGAAGTCCTAGGATCTTAAAGGTTTTCAAATATTTCAAGGTATTTCCGAAGATTTTATGACATTTAAAAAGATTCTAAAGAATTTTCAATTTGTTTCAATAATTTGAAGCGATTCCAAAGAATTTAACAAATTTTATGGTGTTTTGAAACATTTCAAGAAATTTTCAAGTTTTTTAAAAAGTTTCAAGGTATTTCAAAGGATTTGAAATAGGATTTTTCGTTAAATTCCAAGAAATTTTGAAGAGCTTTACAAAATTTTAAAGGATTTGAAATATTTGAAGCAGTTTTAAGGTGAGGGATTTCACAGGGTTTCAAAGATTTGAAGAGATTTTCAAGCATTTTCCCAATTAGTTTTAATTCACCCTAAATTCTAATTAATTCTTTTGAATTTCCTTAATTTTTTGAATTTTTTAAATTGCACTCAATTCTACTCAATTCAATGAATTTTTCTCAGTTTTTAAAAATGTTTAATTCGTCCTGCAATCTTTTTACTTCAGCTTGAATTCGCAGGAGTTTCAACAAATTCTTTTGAATTTCCTTCAAGTTTTTAAACTTATTTCAAACTTACTTCATTCAATTTTTTTCATATTTTTGAATTATTTCAAATTCATTCATTTTTTTAATTCACCTCGAATTTTTATGAATATCATCGAATTCCATTGCATTTAACTTGAATTGTTTTGAAGTTCAATAAGTTTATCCTGCATTCGTTAAAATTTCGGCTTTTTTGGTTGAAATTAATCTTCTTTGTTGAATATTTATCTTTTTGGTTGAAAATTCTATTATTCTAGTTGAAGATTCACCATTTTAGTTGAAAATTCATCACTTTTGTTAAAAAAGTTTTTTGTAAAAAATTAATTTTTTTCACTGAAAATTAAACTATTAAATTTTTCTTTGAAAACTGATCTTTTTTAGTTGAAAAATCAGCTATTTACTTGGAAATTAATATTCTTTAATTGAAAATTCATCTATTTGGTTGATAATTCATGTATTTTGTTGAAAGATCGTCTTTTTTGGTAGAAAATTAATCATTCTGTTTGGAAATTCAACTATTTTGTTAAAAATTTATCTCCCCTATTGAAAATGCAATATTTTTACTTGAAATGTTCGGAATTTCAAGCGGATTAAATTGAATTTAATATAGTAGCCATATTAATTTTACATGAATATGCATTGAATTTTGAGTATAAGATCAAATAAAAATTTGTTAGAATTGTTATTTAAATTCATGGACTTTAGAATCAAAAACAAGACATTTTTCATTATGTTTTTAGAATTATTCAATTAATCGATGGGGTTAATACATATATAAAAGAATATCTTGTAATATAATTTATCAAATCTTTCTAAATTAAACATATTAATTGAATTCCCAGAAAACTGAAAAAAAACCGGTCCGCTTGACAAAGTCTTCTTACCGATGCTGATAAAAGAATATTAGTTTTATAAACTTTTCTAGTCTATTACTGTACTTTTTTAACTAATAATGAGATGTGAAATTGAAACACAT
>JAWWEA010000115.1:9591716-9602192 GCA_035222095.1 Andricus quercuspetiolicola | reverse complement strand
AAGCAACCCAGAGGTTTCCATCAGTGTCGACTGTCATGCCATCCGGATGTCCTTGGAGTCCTTTTTCCTTAATATCAATAACGACTCTTTTATTCGCTGAAAAAGAGGCAAGTTTTAAAAAATAATTTCACTGAATTCTAGTGTTTTTTTTTAATGTTTTTTTTTCCTTACAGATGTTTGAAGAGGCTAAATCAAAATCGTAGGCGAAAACCTTATCTGTTGGGGTGTCTATATAATAAAATATTTTATTGTCACCCGTCCAGTCTAAGCCGTTGCTTATAGAAACTGAAGGAATTTTAGTTTTAGTATTCAATTCGCCATTTATATCTTCTACAAGGTAAAGAGATCCCACTTTTGGTACATTATCGTGGTTAAGCTGGCACATCGTTCCTGAAATTTTCGATAAAATGAAGTGGAAGTTAATTTTATTATTTTGTTGAAAATTCAACAATTTTGTTAAAAAGACATTCTTTTTGGTTGAACATTCAAATGCATTGTTGACAAAATTCTTTTCAGGTTTAAAAATTAACTATTTTATTAAAAAATTCAACTATTTGTTTGAAAATTAACTTTTTTGTAGAAAATTGATGTTTTTAGTTTGAAAATTCGTTTATTCCATTTTTGTTTACAAATTCAACTATTTTATTGAAAATACATATTTAAAAAAAATAAAAACCTGATCATTTGAATTTACAATATAATTATTTCAATTTTTGTGAGAAATGTATCTTTTTTAATTGAAAATTCCATTATTTGGTTGGCAATTCAACTGTTTGCAAGAGAATTAATCTTCTTGGTTGAAATTTTTGTTTGTTGATAATTAAACTAGTTGGTCGAAGATTGAACTTTTTTTTTTGTTGTAAAAACTTAATCTTTTTAATTGAAAATTTAATTATTCTGCTTTTTGTTGAAAACTCAACTATTTTTTAAACATCTGATTTTTTGTAAAAAATTAATCTTTTAAATTGAAAATAAAATTATTCTATTATTTTTGATTGAAAATTGATCATTTTTAGTTGAAAATTCAACTACTTAGTTGAAAATGAAACTACTTCGTTAAAAACTCATTTTGGTGGTAAATGATTCATCATTTTACGAGTAGTTGAAAAAAATTTTTTTGACTGAAAATTGAACTATTTTGTTGTAAACTCTTTTTTTTGTAGGGAATTTTTTAAACTGAAAATTCAACTATTCCATGTTTGGTTGAAAATTCATGTATTTTATTGCAAATTCTTCTTTTGTGGAATCTTCTTGGCGGCTCATTACTATTTTTCCTTCAAAATTCATTTATTGTTTTTTTGGGGGTTGAAATTTAACTTTCTTAAATTGAAAATTTAACTATTCTATTCATGGTTATAATTATATTTTTTTTAAAAATTCATGTATTCTGTTGAAAATTTGTCTTTTTGAGTAGAAAATTCATCTTTTTGATTGAAAATTCAACTATTTGAGTAGAAATTCATTGTTTCGTTTCACAATTCGTCATTTTAGTTGAAATTTCATGTAATTGCTTAAAAATGCAACTATTTTGTTGAAAATTGTTTTATTTAATGAATTTTTTTATCAGAAAATGTAATGCTTGAAAATAGATTTTTTAAGGTCAAAAATTCATTTATATTGCTGAAAACTCGCCTTTTTTGGGTTAAAAATTATTTTATTATCTTATTTTTTTATAAAAGTTAATTTTTTAAGCTGGAAATTTAACTGTTCCATGTAACTTCTATTTTTTTTTTTTTTTGAAAATTGATCTTTTTGAGTTAAAAATTCATTTATATTGTTGGAAACTCGTCCCTTTTTTGGTTGAAAATACATTTTTTTAAACTGAAAATTCAATTATACATTCCATATTTGGTGGAAAATTGGTCTTTTTTAGTTGAAAAATCAACTATTTGGTTGAAAATTAATTTATTTTGTTGAAAATTCTTCCTTTGTAGGATCTTCTTGGCCACTTGTTATGCTTTTTGGTTACAAATTCATTTCTTTGGTTGAAAATTAAACTATTTGTTTGAAAATTATTATTTTTTTCAATAGAATTTTTGGTTACTTATTTATCTTTTTTAGTTAAAACTTCATGTATTTTGTTGAAAACTTAACTATTTTATAGAGAATTTGTCTTTTTGGCTTAAAAATTAAACATTTCGAATGAACTTTTTTTCTTTACTGACTGAGACATCTTTCATGTTTGAAAATTCAAATCTTTTGTTGAAAGTTTCTATTTTTGGTTTGAAAATTAATTCGTTGAGAATTCAATTTTTAGGTAGAAGATTTATCTTTTTGGTTAAAAATTTAACTATTTTGTTTAAAGTTCCTTCCTTTTTTTTAAAAAATTGTTTCAATTGAAATGTAATTATTTCATTTTTGGATTAAATTATATATTTTTTATTTGAAAACTGATCTATTTTGTTGAAAATTCGTCTTTTATTTGTGGAAATTTAATTTTGGTTGAAACATTATCTTTTTTGTTGGAAATCAATCTTTTTTTTTTTTTGTTAAAAATTTAACTTTTTGGTTAAAAATTTAACTTATTGCGTTGAAAATTTATTTTTTTTTAGTTGAGCATTTATCTTTTTTAGTTGAAAATCCATTTTTCTGTTACAAACTCGTCTTTTTTGGTTTGAATATTCAACTTTTTTGTAGAAAATTCGTTTATTTTGATTATGAAACTTGACAATTTTGTTGGAAATTAACTTTTTTGATTAAAATTCGCATTTATGGGTTGACACTCAATTGGTTTTTTTAAGATTCCCCTTTTTGGTTTGAAAATTAATTTGTTTTAGTTACGGGTTGAATTAGTTTCTGAAAAATTCATATACATTAGTTTAAATAAACTGTTTTTGATTGGTAATTCAAATATTTTTTGGTGGAAATACTAACTATTACCCTTTACTTTGAGAATTCATGTTTTTGGTTGAAGATTCATCTCTATGTTTAAATTGGCAAATTTAGGTATGTTGTCAAAATTCCCTTTTTTGCTTGCAAATTAATTGTTTAAACTGAAAATTTAAGTGTTCCATTTTTGGTTAAAAATGTATCCTTTTGAGCTAAAAACTCAACTATTTGGTTGAAATATCATGAATTTTGTTGCAAAATCGTCTTTTTTATAAAAAATTAACCTTCTTCGTCGAGAATACACCTCTTTGTTTGAAAATTAATTTTGTTGTTAAAAATTAATTTTTCTGACTTAAAATTTATATTTTTTATTTGAAACTTCACGTTTTTTGTTGACAATTCTTCTATCTTGATAGAAAATTCATCCTTTTGTTTGAAAAATCAGCTATTTGGTTAAAATCTCATCTATTTTGTTGAAAATGCAATACCTCTAAGTTGTAATGTATGTTGATTTGCAATTTTTTTAGTAAAAAATTTTCTTACATAAGGTCTTTCAATCCTGTATTATTTAATCTTATCTTATTGAATCTGATCTGATTTGATTGAAAGAAATCTGGTTAAATTGTAACAAAATCAATTTTATTACCTGCCCAAAATCTTCCAAGGGCGTCGACCTTTCCATCATTAAATCTGTAGCCTTTTTTACCTTTTTCAATACCATTTATTAATACTTCGATTTCAGGATTTTCAGTATCATTTTCACCATCCCAAGTGACTAATACTATGTCGGTACCAGATGCTACAAGTAATTTACCAGGAGTGTCCTCGATTGTTGAGACTATGCTGACGGGACCATTCTCTGGAAGTGTGAATATTTAGGATTATTATCTATTTTATTTTGATATTTTTTAATTAAATCCTTTCAGTTTTATATTTTTTTTCAAATAGCAAATCTTAATATTTGTACGACTTTAGAAAAGTTCTTGGACAATTTGCAAGTTCGACAGTTTCAAAATCAAAACTCTCAATATGGTGTCTACCTGACCGGGAAATCGGGAAACCCGGGAAATGAGCGTAAATTTGGTTCTATTACTCTAATTCTGAGTTGGAACAGAGAATTAAAAAAAAAAGTTATAATTCTCACTTGGAATAGGGAATTTTCCAAAAGAAATATAATTTTGAGTTTGGGACAGGGAATTTTATAAGATTTATAATTCTAAATTGGGGCAGGGGATAAATAAATGAAATATAAAAAGATGCACGCAAAGAATTACAATTATCCTGACATGGAACAGGGAAATTTCGAAAAGAATTATAACTCTATCGATTTTCAGTGAAGAAATATAATTTGGAGTTTGGGTCAGGGAATTCACGCAACGAATTGTCATTTCTACATCGGGAGAGAGAATTTTATTAAATAATTATAATTTTTTAATTTTGAGATGAAATTTCAGTAGAGAAATATAATTTTGAATTTGTAACAGGAAATTTTTGCCATGAACAGGAATTTTGGAAGTTATTTTTATTCTGATTTATAAAAAGGGAATTTACAAAAACTTCTTTGTTTTTTGCAAATAAAAATTTGCCAGAATTAGAAACTTCATTCTTCCAAATTTTAGGAAAAGGGAGTTATGATATTTCTGAATTATAATTGAAAATGTTGTAAATAAATATAATTCTGACTTGGAACAGGGAATAAATATAATAAATAAAATATAATAAATATCGCTATTCCAAGTCAGAATTTGTCAACATTTTGAGAATTTCTTATTCTAAATCAGAATTTGTTTGAATTAAAAAATTTTTTTTCTTTTGCAAATAGAGATTTGCCAGAATTAAAAAAAAATTTCTTTTTGCAAATAAAAATTTGCCAGAATTGGAAACTTCCTTTTTTCAAATTTTAGAAAAACGGAGTTATGATATTTCTGAATTATAATTGAAAATGTTGTAAATAAATATAATTCTGACTTGGAACAGGGAATTGTTGAAAAAATTTTAAATTACTTAGAAAAAGGGAATTTAAAAAATCCCTTTTCCAAGCCGAATTCGTCACAATCTAAAACTTGCCTCTTCCAAATTTTTGAAAAAGGGAGTTACTAAATTTCTCAATTCTAATAGAAAATTTTGTAAATAAATATAATTTTGACTTTGGACCAGCGAATTTTAAAAGTTAGTTATAATTTTGTCTTGGAACAGGTATTTTCTGTCATGGAACGGGAATTTTGGAAGGTAATTTTAATTCTAATTTATAAAAAAGGAATTTACAAAAACAATCCTTGTTCCAAGGAAGAATTCGTCAGATTTTGACAATTCCTTGTTCAAAATAAGAATTTGTTTGAATATAAAATTATTTTTTTTTTGCAAATAAAAATTTTTCAGAATTGGAAACTTTCCTTTTTCAAATTGTAGAAAAAGATAGTTACTATATTTTTAAATTATAATTGAAAATTTAGTGAATATCGTTCGGACTTGGAAAAGGGAATTTCGTAAATTAATTTTAATTTAAAAAAAGGAAACGTGGAATGGAAATTTTGGAAAATAATTTTAATTCTGACTTAGGAGAAGGAAATTTAAAGAAAATCCGTGATTAAATTCATAATTATAATTTTTTTACCAAATTCTCTGTTCCTAATCTGAATAGTAATTCTTATGACCAAAAATCATCCGAAATTCCAAATCAGAATAATAATTCTTTTCCAAAATTCCCTGTTCTAAATTGTTTGAAATTACTCAATATTTATTTACGGGAATTGAAATCAGCCATCGGGTTGAGCCAAATTAAGCCATTTATAATTTAAAAATTCGAATAAATTCGTCAAGAATTAAAAAATAATTAATATTGCTTGTTTTCAGATTTATTTACATACTTATGTATGCGTAAAAGACTCTTCCTGTCGCTGGATTGTAACTACAAACATATTGCTTCCAAATTTGGACAAAGTAAAGTTTTTGAGTTCTCACATCCCAATGAGGACCTTCTGAAAGTCCACGAAGGTGAGTAACTTTCTCGAGTGACAGCTTCTTATCATTGCAAGATTCTTCGGAACTGTGAAAATAAATTAAGTAGTTATGATTTTTTATTTTTTCAAAATATATTTTTATATTTAATTTTCACTATATAAAACCTTCAAGGAATTAAGAAATACAATTTGCAGAATTTTTTCTGCAATTTGTAGAAAGTTCATTCGGTTAAACTTACCGTTATTTTCACCTTTTTTTTTTAAATCTAGCATCACAAAGTTTTGTTTCTCAGGTGAATATTCAAACCAAAATATATAATTTGAAACTAACTGAAAACATTTTTAGCAAAAATATTGCACTTTCAATAAAATAGATGAATTTTTTATCAAGCAGATTAATCTTCTATAAAAATGTCCAATTTTTCACAAAATACTTTAATTTTCAACTACAAATGATTATTTTTTAATACAAAATCGATTAATTTTAATCAAACAGTTGCATTTGTAACTCAAAAATATGAAATTTTGACCAAAAGAGATGAATTTTCAACTAAAAAATATCAATTTTCTAACAAAACTGGAATAGTATAATTTTCAGTTAAGATGAACTTTCAAACCAAAAAGACGAATTTTCAACTAAAAAATATAAATTTCTTAACAAAACCGTAATAGTGAAATTTGAAATTGAAAAGTTAATTTTTTGCAACAAAAAAACTAATTTGCAATAAAATAGTTACATTTTGAAGCAACAATTTTTAACCAAAAGCATTATTTTTTCATAATTTAATTGAACTTTTATTCAAGTAGTGAGAATTTTCAACCAAAAAAGAAAAATTTTCGACGAAAAATGTAATAGTTGATGTTTCAATCTAAAGAAGAATGCATTTTCAACAAAATAGTTTAATTTTTTACCAAAAGAGATCAATTTTTAAGTAAAATTATGAATCTTCAACCAAAAAAACTATTTTTTTAACAAAGTAGTTCAAGTTTAAATTAAGTGGTAGTTAAATTTTTTACCAAAAAAGATACATTTTCAACAAGAAATCGAATAGTTACATTTTTAACCAAAACAGTTTATTTTCAAACAAAAAAAGAACACATTTTCAACAAAATAATAAAATAATCAACAAAAAACAATAGCATTTTTAACAGCAACAAAGTTTAATTTCTACCCCAAGATATGAATTTTCAACCCTAAAAGACGAATTTTCAACAAAACATTTGAATTTTTCAACTAAAAAGTATAAGCTGAAGAGATGAATTTAAGAGATGAATTTTCAGACAAGACCTTCTTTAGACCAGAAAAAACATTTCAATCAAATTATTGAATTTACAAGAATAAAAGTTAGTTTTCAACCCGAAAGGACGAATTTTCAACAAAACATTTGAATTTTCAACCAAAAAGGAGGAACTCTTGACAGATTTTTTGGGTTTTCATAAAAATAATTAAATGTGCAACCCAACAGTTGCATTTTTAACAAGCAAATCAAATTTCTTCCCTGTAAATGGCTTAAGATTCTAATTGAATAAATAAATAAATTTGCATCCAAAAGGGATGACTTTTTAACAAAATTGTTAGTTTTTCATCTAAATAATTAAACTTTCCAATCAAACAGTTGTGTTTTTAAATATTTGTTTTTTCAAACAAATAGTTGTATTTTTCACACAAAAAGACGAAGTTTCAACCAAAAAGGACGACTTTTTAACAAAATTGCTGGATTTTTATCAAAGTAATTAAATTTTCAACCAACCAGTTTCATTTTTAACAAAATATCACGTTTCTGCCCAAAGAGATGAACTTGCAACAAAAGAGTTGCAGTTTCTAACAAGATGCTGAATTTTCAAGATTAAAAGTTAATTTTCAACCAAATAGTTGATTTTTCCACCGAAACAGACGAATTTTCAACAAATCATTTGAATTTTCAACGAATAAGGGTGAGTTTTTAACAAAATTGTTGGTCTCTCATCAAAATAATTAAATTTTTAACAAAGCACTTGCATTCTTAACTACAAAAATCCAATTTCTACACAAAGAGATGAATTTTCCATCATCTTTCAGTCAGGAAAGAAAAATAATTTCAACCAAATTCAGAAATCTTCATCAATAAAAGTTAATTTTATAACAAATAGTTGAATTTTCAACCCAAAAAGACGAATTTTCAACCAAAAAGGATAAATTTCAACAAAATTTTCGTATTTCTATCAAAATAATTAAGCTTGCAACCAAATAGTTGCATTTTCAACAAAAAATCAAGTTTCTACCCAAGGAGATGAATTTTTAGTAAAAGTGTCGAATTGGGGACATAATTCTTGAATTTTCAACAAAAAAAGTTAATTTTCAACCAAATAGTTAAATTTTCCACCGAAAAAGACGAATTTTCAACAAATCATTTGAATTTTCAACGAATAAGGCTGAGATTTAACAAAATTTGTGTATTTTCATCAAAATAATTGAATTTGCAGCTAACCAGTTTCATTTTTAACAAAAAAATCAAGTTTCTATCCGAAGAGATGAATTTTCCACAAAAGAGTTGAATTTACAAAGAAATTCGTGAATTTTTGACAAGAAAAGTTAATTTTCAACCAAATGGTTTGATTTTTGCACCGAAAAAGAATTTTCAACGAATAAGGAAGAGATTTAACAAAATTTGCTTATTTTAATCAGACTAATTAAATTTGCAACCAAGCAGTTCCATTTTTAACAAAAAGATCAAGTTTCTGTCCAAAGGGATGAATTTTCCACAAAAGAGTTGAATTTACAACCAAATTCTTGAATTTTTGCCAAGAAAAGTTAATTTTCAACCAAATAGTTGAATTTCGCAACGGTACAGACGAATTTTCAACAAATCATTTGGATTTTCAACGAATAAGGATAAGTTTTCAACCAAGTTTTTGTACTTTCATCAATGTAATTAAACTTGCAACAAACCAGTTGCATTTTTATCAAAAAAACCAAGTTTCTACCCAATGAGATGAATTTTCAACAAAAAAGTGGAATTCTCCACCCAAAAAGACAAATTTCAATCAAAAAAAATTGAATTTGCAACCAAATACGATGACTTTTTTTTACAAAATTGCTTGTTTTTCATCAAAATAATTAGATTTGCAACCAACCAGTTTCATTTTTAACAAAAAATCAAGTTTCTACCCAAACAGATGAATTTTCAACAAAAGAATTGAATTTGCAACCAAAATGGATGACTTTTTAACAAAAATGTTAGTTTTTCATTGAAATAATTAAATTTTTAACCAAATAGTTCCATTTTTAAACAAAAAAATCAAATTTCTACCCAAAGAGATGAATTTTCAACAAAAGAGTTGAATTTTCAACAAAGAGGTATTTTAACTATTTAACTATTATATAATAATATAATAATAATAGTTATTTAACTATTTCAGACAATAAAAAGAATTTTTTAACCAAATTGTTGAATTTCAACAATAAAAGTTAATGTTTGACACAAAAGAACGAATTTTCAACCAAATTCTATAATTTTCAACCAAATAGTTGAATTTCGCACCGAGACAGATGAATTTTCAACAAATCATTTGAATTTTCAACGAATAAGGATGAGTTTTCAACTAAATTTTTGTATTTTCATCAAAATAATTGAATTTGCAACAAAACAGTTGCATTTTTAACAAAAACCAAGTTTCTACCCAAAGAGATGAATTTTCAACAAAAAAGTAGAATTCTCCACCCAAAAAGACAAATTTCTATGCAAAAAATTGAATTTGCAACCATATACAGTGACTTTTTCTTAGAAAATTGCTTGTTTTCATCAAAATAATTAAATTTGGAACCAACCAGTTTCATTATTAACAAAAAATCTAGTTTCTACCCAAAGTGATGAATTTTCAACAAAAGGGTTAAAGTTTCAACTAAATTGTAGAATTTTCAACAAAAAAAGTTCATTTTCATAAAACAAAAGTTGATTTTCTATCAAATAGTTGAATTTTCCACCGAAACAGACGAATTTTCAAAAATTGTTTGAATTTTCAACACATAAGGATGAGATTTAACAAAAACCTGTGTATTTTAATCAAAATAATTGAATTTGCAGACAACCACTTTTATTTTTAACAAAAAATTCAAGTTCCTACGTAAAGAGATGAATTTTCAGCAAGAGTTCATTTTTCAACCAAAAAACATTTTTCAGTGAAGAAACAAATTTTAACCAAATAGTTGAATTTTTCACCCAAAAAGACGAATTTTCAAAAAATTAATTGAATTTGAAACCAAATAGGATGACTTTTTTGCAAAATAGATGGGTTTTTCATCAAAATAATTTAATTTGCATCAACCAGTTTCATTTTTAACAAAACAATCTAGTTTCTACCCAAAGAGATGAATTTTCAGCAAGAGTTGAATTTTCAACCAAAAAACGTTTTTCAGTCAAGGAAGAAAAAATAATTCAACCAAGTATTAAAATTTTTCACCGAAAAAGACGAATTTTCCCAAAAAATTGAATTTGCAACCAAAAAGGTTGACCTTTTAACAGAATTGGTGGTTTTTCATGAAAATAATTAAATTTTCATCCAAATAATAACATTTAAAAAAAAAGATTAATTTTTAACCAAAAAGAATGAGCTCAATAAAAAAAGGTTGATTTTTTTGTTGGGCTCTATTAGGTATTTTCACTTCAACCACCAGCTAACTTCACCTCGTTGAGTACTGAGGGGGGAA
>JAWWEA010000115.1:8845171-8855975 GCA_035222095.1 Andricus quercuspetiolicola | reverse complement strand
TAAGTAATAATGCAGCTATTTCATTGTTGGTTAAAAATTGACATTTTTTATTGAAAATTCATTCTTTCTAGTTAAAGAATAATGTATTTTGTTAAAAGTTTGTCTTTTTTGGTCAAAAGTTAATCTTCATGGTTGAAAATTCATAATTTTTTATTCAAAATTCAACTCTTTGGGCCTACATTAATCTGACTTGATTGAGGATTGAACAATTTGGTAGAAAATTAAACTATTCGGTTGAAAATTATATTTTTGTTCAAAATTAAATTACTTGTTTGAAAATTTTACTTTTTGGTAGAAAACTGACGTTTATGTTGAAAAATAATATTTTTGGGTTCAAAATTCAACCGTTTTGTGGATAGTTCATCCCTTTGACTTCAAAATTCAACAGTTTTGATCAAAATTCGTGTTTTTTGGTAGAACATTAATTCTCTTCATGGAAAATTTACCTTTTTGGTTAAAAATCCACCTATTAAGTTAGAAACCATTATCTCAATTAAGCATTTGCGCGTAAAAACTTTCAATGCTATATTTTGAGTTGTCCTTGCATTTTTTTCTGCGTCATATAGTTGTGGGGAGAATAAGAACAAATGAAAATATAACCTTGAAAGTGTTTACGCGAAATGCCTAATTGAGATAATAAATGACCTTGAAGTTGTTTACGCAAATTCGTCTCTTAAAATTGCGCAATATCATTTTCTCATCAGGGCCGTTCGACAACATTCTAGAAACTAAGCAAGAAAATATAACCTTGAAAGGTTTTACGCGAAATGCTTAATTGAGATAATTAATGACCTTGAAGTTGTTTACACAAATTCGTCTCTTACAATCGCGCAATATCATGTTCGCATCAGGGCCGTTCGACAACATTCTAGAAACTAAGCACGGACACGAACCGCTTAAGCTGGAGAGTGTTCTCAAAGTCGTTAAGGTAGAAATGTTAGTACAGAGCTCCCTCTGCTGATCTACATAAGTAAACAATTTTAGGTATATAAAAACGTACTCTTAACTGTTAAATATTCCCGATTTCATAGAATTGAACAAGATGCGTTGATCGTAAAAGCTTTTACAGTTTTTCGCCTGTAAGAAAGGAAAAAGTTGATCCTGGTCCCTCAGCGATATTCAAATGTACCGTATGGCTGAGGGACGTTGTTGCAGGAAGTCGCGAATGGTCAAGTAAAACCTGTTTGATTAAAAAAAGAATGTCACTTACTGTAGGGACTCTAACAGCTATGGGGAACGGGACCTTTTTCCAAGCGGCATCGGTACTAATGGCGGAATATAGATATGGCGCCGCGCCGCGTTCGCCACCACATATCTAAGAAAAGCCGATTAAAATGGCAAAGACACGCTGTTTTTCACTGCCGGTGCCTTTTCTGAAAGCCTCTTAAGGAAGGTCGAAGAAGCGTACAATGAGCGTGTGCCGGACTCGAAATGACACTCGAGCTCCGACCGGTTCGTTTGCGATCTCAAATTTTAGATACAGATCCTTTTTTCAAAAAAGGTCACTAGTTCTTCCCAGTGGACACGAAAATTAAGAACGTAATTGGAACGTCGTTGAAGCGTTTCTTGGACGTACAAATCAAAAGTTATTTGAACGTTTCAAAAACTGTCCTAAGTCCGATCAATTAATGTTCTGAAAACGTTTCGTGTTGCAAATACAGTCAAACCTGGATTTATTGTAGATTTTGTGACTGAGGGTGACATTAAATCCAGACTCTCGGAACTATTTCGTCTCTTTTCAGTTTTGTCTCTCTCCTCTTTCTCTCTCCGTTTTGTCACGCCTGAGTACACACCGCACATCCCCCCGCAGCACCGCTCATCCATCCTCACTGCGTGGTGTCAATTCTAGGAAACATTAAATTGAGGGTCCCTAAATTCCGGTTTGACTGTACGTCCTTAAAACGTTTCTGGAACATTGTATGTTTAAGGAAGGTTATTTGTGCTGACTTAGGACGTTTTTGAGCCGTTCTGATTATGTTATTTAACTTTTTTTTTAGGATTTGAAAAGATTTGAAACATTTCCAGGGATTAAAAAGGATTTCAACAGATCCCGAGGGATTTGAAAGTATTGTAAAGGATGTCCACTGCTTTTGAAGGAATTCAGAGGATTTCCAAAGATTTTCATTTGTTTGAAGAATTTTAAAAGGTTTTCAAGATTTTAAGACAGTTTGAGTAATTTCAAAGATTTCAAGGGGTTCTAAGAGGTTTAAGCAATTGTATGGGATTACAAAGAATTTTATGAACCGCATAAGGGATTTGAAGGATTTGATAGGATTTAAAAGGTTTTTGGGTATTTTGAATAATTCCAAGAGACTTCAGAGAATGGCCATACCCTGTCGTCTAATAAGCCCAAGTTGAAAACAAAATGTCAATTTTATAAAAATATATTGCAAAAATCTTCAAATTTTTATGTGTTTGAAAAATTCGAACAACTGTAGAAATAACAACAATTTTTAATTTTCATATTATTTATATTTATATTATTATAGTATGTTGATAAATCAGATATTTTTAGAATTGTTTCCCGAGATTCTACCCTAGGGTCAAACTTTGTGCAAAAAAATCGGAAAATTTAAATAATGATTGTAGTCATCACATAATTCAAGAAAATAAAAAATATTCCTGCAATTTATTAAAATATTATAAATTATAATAATTCTCCAAATATTTTTGTAAGTATTTACACATTTTTGAAACTTTGCAACTTTTTTGCATCAAGAGAATCTAGGAAAAAAGTTATGAAAATATCTCCATAATTTAAAAAAAAATTATTGTGGAAAGTTATGTTCAAAATCATCCCAAGAATTAAATAACAATGTTAATTGTTGTCAGAGTAATTCAAATTTTTGAAAAAAATTGTCCTTCGTCATATTGATGAATTCAAATGCTTTGTGAGACTTTTTTTAAATAAAAAATTCATCTCTTTAAATCGAAAATTCATACTTTTCGGTAGAAAATTCATCTTTATTGGTTGAAAATTAAAAATTTTTGTTGAAAATTCAAATTTTCGGTTTGAAAATTGAACTCTTTTGTAGAAAAATCACCTTATTGGCTTAAAAATTCAACTATTGTAGTTGAAAATGCAATCATATTGCTAAAAGTTAACTTTTTTTGTTAAAATTTGAAAATTTAGTAGAAAATCAACATTTTTTTGGAAATGTGTATTGTCGGGTTGAAAATTCAACTATTTCATAGAAATTCGTTTCTTTTTTTATTCAAAAGTTCATCTCTTTGGGTTGGCGATTCAACTATTTTGTCGAAAATTTCACTTTTGTGTTGAAGTCAGTTGTTCATAATTGAAAGTTAAAATATTTTTTGTTTGAATATCTAGCTGCTTATCTGAAATTCAAAAAACACTGTTAAAAACTTTTTTTTTTGGTGATTCATTTTTTTGAGTGGAAGATCCATTTCTTTGGTTGAAAATTCGTTTCTTTTGTTGATTTTTTTTTAAATAATAAATTAGATATCCTACTTTTCATTAAAAGTTCATTACTTATAGTTGAAAATTCAACCTTTAGGTTAAAAATCCACGTAGTTTGTTTAAAATTCATCTTCTGGGTTAAAAATTTATCTATTTGTTTAAAAATTAATCTGTTTTGTTAAAAATGCGACCATTTTACTGAAAGTCAGCTTTTTTTGTCAAAATTCAACAATTTGTTAGAAAATTGAACCATCTGGCTGAAAATTAACTTTTTTGTTGAAAATTCATATTTTCGGGTTGAAAATTCAACTATTTTGTAGGAATTACTTTTCCTTGGTTTAAAACTTCATCGCCTAGGTTTGAAGATTCAACTATTTGGTTGGAAATTCGTCTTTTTTTTGTTGAATTCAATTTCATCTTATTGAAAAATTTTTTAAATTGAAAATTAAAATATGACGTATTTCATTAAAAGCCGATTGTTTTAGTTGAAATTTCGACTACTTGGTTAAAAATGTATCTATCTTGTTTAAACATGCAATCGTTTTGCTGAAAACTAACTTTTTTGGTAAAATTTAGCACTTTGGTAGAAAATTAAACTATTTGGTTGAAAATTAACTTTTTTTCGAAAATTCAACTATTTTGTAGGAACTACTTTTTCTATTTAAAAATTCTTCTTTTTTGGTTAAAGATTAAACTATTTGGTTGAAAATACGTCTTTTTTGTTGAATTCCGTTTCATTTTGTTGAATTCCATTTCATTTTGATGACATTTTCTTGAAACTGAAAAGTAAAATATACCATATTTTATTAAAAACCCATTTTTTTAGTTGAAAATTCAACTACCTGGTTAAAAATTCATCTATCTTGTTTAAACGTGCAACCATTTTGCTGAAAATCAGTTTTTTTGTTAAAATTGAACAATTTGGTAGAAAAGTAAACTATTTGGTTGAGACTTAAGTTTTTTGATGAAAGTTCATATTTTAAGGTTGAAAATTCAACTATTTTGTAGGAATTACTTTTTTTTGGTTTAAAAATTCATCTCTTTGAGTTGAAGATTCAACTATTTGGTTGGAAATTCCTCTTTTTCGCTGAATTCAATTTTATTCTGTTGAACATTTTTTTTAACTAAAAATAAAATATACCGTATTTTATGAAAAATCGATTGCTTTTATTCGAAAACTCAACTATTTGGTTAAAAATTCCTCTATCTTGGTTGAATATGCAAGCATTTTGCTGAAAATTAATTTTTTCGTTAACATTTAACAATTTGGTAGAAAATTAAACTATTTGGTTGAAAATTAACTTTTTTGTTGAATATTCATGTTTTCCGCTTGAAAATTCAACTACTTTGTAGAAATTCCTCTTTTTGTTTAAAACTTTATCCCTTTGGGTTGAAGATTTAACTATTTGATTGAAAATTCGTTTTCTTGTTGAATTCAATTTTTGTATGATTTAAAATTGAAGTCTTTTTGGTTGAAAATTCGACTATTTGACTGAGTGTTTAAATACTATGTTAAAATTGATTTTTTTTTGAAGATTCAACTATTTGTCTGAAAATTCTTTTTATTTTATTGTAATTTTTTTACTGAACAGTGAAATTTTCTTAATTTTTTTACAAAGTGGATTGCTTTTTATTGAAAAATTCAACTATTTAGTCGAAAGTTCATATATTTTGTTGAGAATTAATCTTTTAGGTTGAAAAGTCATATATTTGGTTAAAAATGCATCTACTTTGTTAAAAATAAATATATCTTTGACTTGAAACCTCAAGCGTTTCGTATTGAGTTCCATATGGTACTTATCCATTCATTTTATTGAAAAGAAATAATTTTCATCCCATTTCCCCATTTTCGTGTAAAATCATCCTGTTTGCTCTATTTTGAAGTTTAGCATTTTGGGTGTGTGAATTCTGTAATAATTTTGTGTACTGCTGTAGATATTCCAATAAAGACAATTATACTAATGGCGACACAAGTTATCTCTTATAATCTCCACGAAGTCGTGAGTTGTTATAGCGGGATTTCCTCGCTGGTAAATGTGACATCTCAATCTACGACGTGGCATAGTGCACAACCGGATTAATAATGTAAGATTGCCGGCATTCTGTGGGCCTCCATATACTGCTAAGTGTTTGCTAACGCTACTCGTGATTCTTACCTGCCTTTTTATCGTACTGATACATTACCCGGAAAAGACTTATATTTTATTTATTTATTCTTTCCATTTATACATTTGTAGGTTTTTACATATATTTGAATATCACACTCCCAATAAACATTTAGATTATGCCTCACACTCAATCCTCTAGGAGTTCCACACAGGAGATCGACAGACATTAACTCTTCTATGAAACCCTGCTTTTCCTAATTACCCCGAATACTCCACTCTCAATGAACCCTTAGATTATGCCTAACGCTCAATACTCTAGGAGTTCCACACATGAGATCGACAGACATTAACCTTTTCTCTAAACCCCACTTTTCCCAATTACCTCGATTACCTTAATCGTAATAAGCCTTAAGGTTATACCTAACACTCAATCCACACAAAAGGTCGACAGGCATTAACGCTTCAACTGAACCACAATTTTCGCAATTAGCCCGAATAGCCCACTCTTAATAAGCCTTAAGGTTATGTCTGACGCTCATTCCTGTGGAATTTTTACACAGGAGATGGACAGATATTAACCCTTAGACTAAACCCCACTTTTTCCAATTATCCCGAATATCCTACTCACAATACGCCTTTAGGTTTTGATTGACAACACTCCGTAAGATATCACAGGAGATTGACAGACATCCTTCGACAACCATCCACCAGACAACCCCCTTCGACTAAACTCCACTTTTTCCACAACAATCCGCGGTGTCAAACACCTCGAGCTCGAAAGTATTTCGACGCAGTGAAAAATACGACTAAACGAGAATCCCGAACCGGGCACCCATCCAAGCGCTAACCGCGCCAGTCAGTGCTCAACATTCTAGATCTCGACGAGTCCAGAATCACCATTCAGCAACTACTTTCGGTTGAAAGACTTGCATGATATCTATTTAAATTCTCCTCACAAAGTTTTTAAATTAGGCTAAAATAAGGCCATGCCCCGAAGTAATTCACTTAATACGCTCCGGATCACAAAGGCTTTTTATTCAAAATACTCTCAGTTTTTTAGACGACAGCATTCCTTATAATCGATTTCTCTTCTTTGGAAGCTAACGATTATCGATCCAATCGTTAATTAAGTTGGACCGAGTGGAAAAGTTTGCGGCATACCAATTCGTGGTTCGCGGCAAAAACCGAATTGATTGAGCGAGAGACGAATCAATTGAGAAAGGTAAGATGAAGAGACAAGCGAGGCGAGATGTGGTATGAACGGTGATGCCTAACTGCCTGCTTGATTCAACCACTGTGCGGTTTTACGAAAAAACTAAAAGATTTCTCGAGTCAAAATTGATTTGAGACATCAGGGATCAACGAGGATTATTCAATTCTAACTAACGAACCTTGATTGGTCAAATAAAGACGCTGGGATTTGCGTCATAAGCGTCAATGTCGTCGGAATTGAACCATTTCTTCCGGCTTTTCATGCAACGCTTCGCAAAGAGAACACTGACTATGCAACTGTCAGGTTGACAAGCGCAGTTAGTTCGATGACGTTTGCATTTTATGCTATTCAGGCCTCTTTTCACAGTAAGAAAATCCAACTTGTTACAATTCATCTGGTTTGATTAAAAATGCAACTATTTGGTTCAAAATTCAATTATTTTGACGATAGTGCAACTCCTTTATAAAAAGCTCACCTTCTTTGGTCAACAATTAATTTTTGTAATTAAAACCTAAATATTAAATTAAATATGGTGTCTACCTCAATTTTGATTTAAAAAATTGATTCTCCTATTTTCGCGAAGAATCGCCCCATTTCCTCTGTTTTGAGAGTATTTTGAGCTATGCTCAGCGAATTGACGTTGGTCGAGGCATCAGTTCCACAAAAAAACTGTGTGCAAGAAACGTTGCAGGTAATGGGTGAAACGAGATAACGTCTAGCTAGGTAATTGATAAAAGAGCAAACTCGCCTTGACGAAACCAAGAATCTCCACTGGAGGCCACTAGACGGCAGCACGTTGCGGCGTAAGGAACGTGCTGCCGCCTAGTGGCGTTCAGCGGAGAATGTTTCGTTTCACCCATTATCTGCAACGTTTCTAACACAAGGTTTTTTTCTGTGTCTAGAAAATGTTAGTAAACACGTATTTCTTAAGCTAGAAACCTTATGTTCATCAATCAAAATACACATCATCTCTTTTTTCCAAGATGTTGCACGCACACAAAGTATTCAGGCCGTTCCAAGTTCGTACTATTTTGTTAAGACGTTCTTCTCTATAAAATTATAAGTATATCTACCATAACCGATGTAATTACGTTATTATAGGAAGATACCCCCATTACGTATTATTCACGGTGCCTTTTCTTGAAAGAGCTACCACATCACGCTATCCAACACTTGGCGTGTGCGAGATTAGGCGAATGCAGATATAGACGTCTATGAGAAAGAGGTGTTTCAGACACGAATCATGAATTACTAAGAGGCCTTACCTCCGAATAAAAACTCTACCGCTTTATGCGAAAGAAAATGAAGTGTTCCTTCTCTAGAAAAAGACTTGACGCTTCGGTAATGCCGTCTTGACTTTCGAGTCACTCCGTTATGAATAGCCTTTAGGAAATGAGTTTCTAAAAATGGATTCAAGAGTCTTGACTAGCTCGATTTGGAAATCCAAGTGCCAATACGTTTCTGAGTTGTGGAAGTACCCTGCACAGAAAAGGCGTGCCAATCGATGTCCAAACACGTACACATATACTCAGCCGTAAAGAGTCTCGAATCAAATGATTCGTGCCGATCATTAATTATACTCGAGCTAGTGTCACTGAATTCGCTTCCGTGCTACTTGTATGCTCCCAATCAACCAAGTATTTCCGAGATAATGCGTGCACTTGAAGAAAACATTTTTCTTCCTTTTATACATGCGCGGACCAATTTGCTCAGAGAATTGGTACTTGCGATCGTAAAAGCAGGGAATCAATTCGTCTCTGAAAGGAAGAAGCATCCCAATAAATGTCAGAAAATATCTCCCGTTATTGGGCCATTGCACACATATGCTCAGACTTCACACTCTTTCTCTTATTCCCCGCTTTACCGTTTTTCAAAGAATTCCTTTTGTTTCCCCCTTTTTAAAGAAACTTCCACTTTTTCTCGTTTTTTTGCTTGAATACGAACTGAATAAATTAATTAAATAAACTAAGAAAAATCATCTGTTTTGATGAAAAATTCTACTATTTGGTAGACAATTGAATAATTTAGAAAAGATTGAACTATTTGATAAGTCATCTTTTTTGGTCGATAACTCAACTAGCGCTTCTAATAAAAACCCTGCTGCCTTCTTGGAGACTTACGACGGGAGATATGGTAGTTGAAGATTTGGGAAGGGATGTGAGCTAAAGGGTCTCATTTCTGATGATCTCCTGTGGGAAAAGGATTTTAGATACGTAAAGCCCCGAAAACGGTGTACTTGTAGTAAAACAATCTAGTCTAGTGCTGACATGGGGACACGTATCGCGGTAGTTTTATTATTTACGATGATCGATTCGTCTAGTGTTTAGTCCGCATTGCTGTGGGAACAGGATTTTTTTGCCACTGTTGCGGAGGAGCTGTCGACACGATTTAATCGTGCAGATAGATATTCGAATGTCGTCTCACTGCTGAGCAAGCACGAGTTTACTGTCACACGTGGCAGCCTACAAACTATCTTACGTGACGCTGTTAGCTTCGTTTTCGTACCGTGTTCCACCAGACGATCCATTTATTTCATTCTATGACAGGTAGCAGAGCAGCAAGGGGTTTCTCGCTATTTGTATGCCTAAACATTCCCACGTTTCGTCAAAGCATTTCATGAAAACAATTGTACTCTCCGGTTTGTTTCTACGCGATGGATAAACTCGAAGGATTATTGATACTCTTAAATCCATAGAGCTGGAAAAACTTTGCAGCTGTTTTCTTCATTTTAACTTAAGAGAAAATAAAACACTAAATGAGGAGTAAGACGGGAACCTAACATGGTCACCCTACATCAATCAACGATGACTGTAAACGAAGACTTGAATATAATCAAAATTCTAGGTAAAAGAAACTGGGGAGCCGACCAAAAAGTTATCAGAAAGATATTCAACGCTATTTTAAGGTCAAAACTAGATTACAGATCTGTGGTCTACAACTCTGCAAAACCTAATCTCTTAGATAAAATATTACCTATTAATAATGCAGGACTCAGATTGGTCTCACCGATAAACTGGCTTCTACACCAGATAACCATGTCTAAAACGGTACCTTTCAAGGAATTCACCCAAAGAAATGCGAGGAACGTGATAAATATTCAAAACCATTCTGTATTAGAGTTGACCTAGTTTTGAAGGAGACTAATCTAAAACTACCAACTATTACACAAAGAAGACCTCACATACAGCCATCGTGGAAAATTAGGCTACTAAAATCTATCTTAATAATTCACGAAATATCCAAAAATCAAAGCGAACCAGTGGAATGTAGAGATATATTTGAAAATTTGGTCAAAAACTTCTGCAACTGTATCCAAATTAACACTAATGGATCTAAGTCATGGTAGCTAAAAAGATTTTCACGAAATTTGAACATGTAACTCAATCTATCCAAGAGATCTTAGCAAAACATAATTTTCTGATAAGGAACATCGGCCTTATTTGAATTCTTTCTCCCATAGGAATTAATATCAACGAAGAAGCTGATGCCCTAGCTAAGTTAACCTGCATTCTTTCTGATTCCGAGTAAGTAGCTCTAGTTGAGTCTTATGATATCCAAAATTTCATCGACTCTGCCATCAGTATGATCTGGAACAATACGTGGAAATCATCACCAGCCACCAAACTGTCTTGCAAGTTAGTCTACAAACGATCTTGTGTGATGCTGTAAGCTTCGTTTCCTTACTGTTTTTTACAAGACGATCTATTTATTTCAGTATATGATGATGATAGGTAGCAGGACAGCAAGGCGTTTTTCGCTATTGGAATGCCTATAAATTTCTACGTTTCGTTGAAACATTCCCTGAAAACAATTTGACTCTCCGGTTTGTTTTGTATATAATGGGTGAACACAAAAGGTTATTGGTGTTCTTAAATGCATGAAGCACGAAAGAGTTTGCATCTGTTTTCTGCACTGTTAACTTAAGACAGAATACAAGACTAAATGAGGGGAACCGGGAAATGATAGGGAATTTAAAATCATCCGTCCTGTAGACATCCCGAGATGGATTTATCATGGCTTGTTTGCTTACTGCTCAAGTCAGTTAGACTCCATCCACTAATT
>JAWWEA010000115.1:8384448-8395505 GCA_035222095.1 Andricus quercuspetiolicola | reverse complement strand
ATTCTGAAAACTTAATTGATACAAATTGAAATTCAATCTTTATGTAATTTAATACTGTGAGAAAATTAATTCAGCTAATAATTAATTAATCAGTTCACAAAATAAGAAGCATTCAACTATAATTTTTATTAAAACATTCAAATAATCTTTACTTTATATTTTTTTTTAAGTTTGAACTTTCATTTAGGAAAATTTGATTTAATAATAAGGTTTTAAAGTAATTCCAGAAAATATAAGATTTAATATAATCAGTTAATTATTAATTAATCAGTCCACAAAAAATCATTGAACAATTATTTTTATTGAAACATTCAAATAATTTATACATTATATATTTGAGGAAAAAATTAAAACATTTAAAAATTTGACGCATATTTTGAAAATTTTAATAAAGTGATAGATTCAAACGAAAGTCGTGAAGAGGTAAGTTTTTGAGTCACATAATAGGAATTTTAGGTCGAAATTCAGAAATGAAAGATTTCGACTGAAAGTTCGAAACTTTGATTAAATTGGTATATTTCCGTAAAAGTGAGTACGATGGAGGTTTCCGGGGCATAGAACACGAATTTGACGCAAAAATGCAAAAATTTAAAAAGTCGATTAAAATTTGGAAGATTAAAATTAATTGGTTGTTATTTATGAATTCATAACGAGGGATGTTTTCGAGGCTGAAAATACAAATTAGGAGTCAAATGTCAAAAATCCAAAAATTTAACCTAAAATTTGGAAATTTGAAATACATTTAATGATTTTCATGAAAATGAAAACGCGGGAGGGGGGTTCAAGTCTCAAAATAAGAATTTTGAGTAAAAATTTAGAAACACAAAAAGGCAACCTAATTTCTGGAAATTCTATTTAATTAATAGATTTTCATGAAGATCAATACCAGGAGTTTTTTGAAGACAGAACAGGAATTTGAGTTCATAACTCAAAAATTCAAAAAAGCGACCTCAATTTTTTTTGGTTTGATTAAATTAGTGAATTTTTGTGAGAGTTTAAATAGTTGGATTTTCAACCAAAACAGATTAATTTCGCACCAAAAATTGAATAGTTAACTTTTAAGTTAAAAAATTAAGTTTAAAATAATAAAGACGAATTTTCAACAAAATGGTAGAATCCTCAATAAAAAAGATCAATTCTGAACAAAACAGTTGACATTTCACTCAAAGAGGATACTTTCTGTTGAATAATAAAACGAAACCATGAAATTTTAACCAAGAAGATTAATTTTCTACAGAAAAAGACAAATTTTCAATAAAATACATGGATTTTTAACCAAATAATTTAATTCTCAAATAAAAAAGATGAACTTTTAACCAAAAATGAAAAAATTACAATTTTAAATTTAAATCAATTATTTTGTGCAAAAAAACGAATTTTCAAAAAAAGACTAGTTAAATGTTGAACCGAAGAGATGAATTTTCAACTAAAATGATGCACCCGCAACCAAAAACTAAAATTAAACAACATTTTTTTCAAAAATTGGCCATGCTAGCGTTTTTTCATTTTCAACTAAAACAGACAAGTTTCCCACCAAAAATTAAATAATCAAACTCTCAGTAAGAATTATTTTTTACAACTGAACAACTTTAATTTTTGGCATAATGCTAGAATCCTCAACGGAAAAGATCAATTTTCAACCGAGAAGATGAATTTTCCACTAAAATGATTAATCGCAAATCAAGGAATAAATTTTTCACAAATTACGTCAACTTTCGTGGCTCCAATTGAAAATAAATTTTGCTATGTTAGAGTTCTTTTGCAACGTCAGCGGATAAAGATGAGAAAAGTAAGAACAATGTGGAAATTTTTTTTTTAGACCCCTATGCTAGGAGCTTTTCTTTTTGTCCGATTTTTTTGTGATATTTCAAAAATAATAATAAGTTGAAATTCAAAAATGGAAAAATGTATGTTGTTTTATTTATTTGTCAGTGGTTAAACAATAAGAGCAATGGGAAAAATTTAGTCTTTAGGTCCCTATGCGAGAAGTGTTTCTTTTAGTCCGATTTTCTTTGGCGATGGCTCAAATTGAAGCTCTTGGCGTAAAGAAATGAAATAAATAATTAAAATCTATTTTATTGTCTTATTTTTTTATTAGTGGTTAAAAAATAAGAACAATGGGAAAAATTTGGTTTTTAGGTCCTATGATAGAAGCTTTTCTTTTGGTCCAATTTTCTTCGGGGATGGATCAAATCAAAGCATTTTACATACAGAAAAGAAAAAAAAGAAAAGATGTATGCTTTTTATTGTTTTATTTTTTCATCAGTGGTTAAATAGTAATAAAAATGGAAAAAAATTTGGTTTTTAGGCATCTATTATAGAAGCTTTTTTTTTAGTCCGATTTTCTTCGGGGATGGTTCAAATTGAAGCTCTTGACATACAGAAGTGAGACAAAAAATGTTTAAATGTATGTTATTGTTTTATTTATTAATGGTCAAAAAAATAAGAACAATAGAAAACATTTGGATTTTATGCCCCTATGCTACAAGCTTTGCTTTTAGACCGATTTTCTTCGAGGATAGTTAAAATTAAAGAACTTGACATAAAAAAATGAACGAAAAATATACGCACGTTACTGTTTTATTTTTTCATCAGTGGTTCAAGTATAAGAACAATGGAAAAAATTTGGTTTTTGGGCACCTATTCTAGAAGCTTTTCTTTTATTCACATTTTCTTCGGGAATGTATCAAATTGTAGCACTTGACATACAAAACGGAAAAAAAAGAAAAAGTAGATGCATGTTACTGCCTAATTTTTTTATCATCGAATAAATAATGAGACCAATGAGAAAAAGTTGGTTTATAGTCCCCTATGCTAGAAGCTTCTCTTTAATTCTGATTTTCTTCGGGGATGGTTCGAAATAAAGCATTTGACATACAAAAAAGAAAGAAAAAGGATAAAATGTATGTATGTTACTGCTTTATTTTTACAGCGGTGTTGAAATAATAAGAAAAGTGGAAATAATTTGGTTTTTAGGTACCTACTCTAGAAGCTTCTCTTTTATTCCGATTTTCTTCGTGGATGGTTCAAATTAAAGCAGTTGGCATACAAAAAAGAAAGAAAAAGGATGAAATGTATTTATGTTACTGCATTATTTTTACACCACTGTTGAAATAATAAGAAAAGTGGCAAAAATTTGGTTTTTAGGTACCTATTCAAGAAGCTTTTCTGTTAGTCCGATTTTCTTCCGGGATGGCTTATTTGAAGCTTTTGACATGCAGAAATGAGATAAAGAACCAAGATATGTTACACTTTTTTCATATGTAACTGAAATAATAAAAAAATGTGGAAAATTTGATCATCTAGACCTATTTGCTGGAAGATTTTCTCTTCATCTGATTTTCTGCAGGAACTGCTCAAATAATAATATGAAAAATAAAAAATTTTTTTAAAATTTAAGCCTAAGAAACCTTTACTTGAAGTAACTTTTAGACTTGTTCTCTCACTGATTTTTCAAACTTTTGGAAATTACCTCAAATCCTTAGAGTCTCATTTAGATCTTTTAGAATATTTTGAAATCATTATAAATCCTCTTAAATTTCTTAAAATATTTTGGAATCCTACAAAACCCTTCAAAATCTTTATTTTATAAATAGCTTAAAATCTTGCAAGATCCCCTGAAATATTTGGAAATTCTTCGACCTTCCAAGTCTTCTAAAATTAATTGAAATTCATAAAATATCTCACGAAATCTCAAAAGATTCTTGGTTATCCCTTGAAATATTCTTGAATCACCTCAAATTGTTAGAAAATTTGTAAAACCTCTTCAAATATTTTGAAGAACTTCGAACAGCTCTAATATATTTTAAAATAATTTTTAATTCCTGAACATTCTTTGAAATCCATTAAATTAAAATTCATTGATTTTCTATCCAAATAGTTGAAATCTTTTGCAATTCTTCAGAATTTAGAAAACCTAGAAAATCTAGAAATCGCTTGAAATCTTTATAAATTCCTTAAAAACGCACACAATTATCTGTAATCTCTCAAATTGGCCTGAAATTCCTTAAAACCCTTTAAAATTCTTCGAAATTCTTTGACATATTTCGATAGACTTCGGAAAGCTGAAAATTTTTGAAACTCTTCTAAACCTAAAGATTTTTTGGGTAGATGCTCTTTATTATTTGCTAAAACTTCCATTTTTGAGTTTTTTACATACTTTATTATCGTTTTGATTTATTATTAAGATTCAAGAAATAAGAAAGCATTAGTCCTTGGCAATTGCGCTATAAATCTCTTGAGCAAATCTTAGATTAAAGCCTATACCGTAAACGTATGTCAATAACCATAAATCGGGGACAAGGCCTTGGGAGCGAAGCTCGTATCACAAATTGAATTCGCGAATGATAATTTGATTAAATTGCATTCTTAGCTTCTCAGGAGCCAACATAATTTTATTAATTACAATTTTCAATCGAGAAGATTAATTTTCAACCGAAAAAGTCGAATTTTCAACAAAAATTTGAAATCAATTTGAAAACATTATTTTTATAAAAAGAAAACTTTCCAAAAAATAGTTCAATTATCAACCACAGAGATGAATTTTCAATCAAGTAGTTAAATTTTCAACCAAGAAGATTAATTTTCTACCAAAAAAGATATATTTTTATTGAAACACAATCAAAAATGATAAATTTACAATCAAAAAGCAATGGTTAAATTTTTCAGATAATAATGAAACTTTCAACGAAACAGTTGAATTTTTTACCAAGTAGTTGAATTTTTAACCAAGAAGATCAATTTTCTTCCAAAAACGGAATAGTTAAACTTTTGGATGAAAAAACTAATTTTTAAGGAAAAGAAAACGATTTTTCAACAATTTCAAATAAATGGCTTAATTTTTAACAAAATATTTTATTTTTCTCACTATATAGTCAAATTTTAAACCAAAAATCTGAATTTATAACAAAAGGGTTCATTTTCAATCAAGTGGTTTAATTTGCTATCAAATTTTTGAATTTTCAACGACATTATTTTACGACCAAAGTGTTGAATTTTCAACTAAAATGAATAATCTTTAATCCCAAAAAAATGATTTTTTTACAAAGCATTTTAACTTTGAATCGAGTAGTTGATTTAAAAAAAGATTTATTCTCAATGAAACATATAACAATTAATATTTCATCTAAAAAAGGTTTGCATAACAGGTTAATTTTCCATGAAGCAGTTGCATTTTCAACCAAAAGGTAGAATTTTCAACAAGAAAGATTAATTTGATACCAAAAAAAGGACGAACTTTTAACAAAATAGTTTAGCCCTCAACCAAAACGGATAATTTTGAATCAAAGGATACATTTTTAACTAGAAAAATTATTTCTAAAAAAAACGAATTTGTAGTGAAATATTAAAATTTTTAACTAAGGAGATGAAATTTCAAATAAAATGATAAATGTCCGAGAAAAATAATGAAAAAATAGGCTTAGCATTCAACGATATACTTGGATTTACAAACAAAAAATTGAGTTTTTCAACAAGAAGATCAATTTTCTACCGAAAAAGATGAATTCTCAACAAAGTACACGCATTTTCAACCAAAAACTTGTATTTTCAACTAAAAAAATATAAAGTCAAAAGAAATGTGCAAAATTATGATGAAAGTGATAGAAATGAATGAAAAAAGACAAAAGGAAAGGTGAGAGGAAATAAAGCATGACATTATTGAAGAAATAGCCGACCTTAGAAACGAGACAAGAAAATGGAAAGCAGTCAGGGAAATTTTTGTAAAAAGGGTGCAAACTTGAGAACAGAGATTGAAAAAGCAGGAGGAAACTAGTAAATAGGTAGACGAGTTGGAAAATAGGTTGCAGAAGAGAAATCTCAAATCGATAGTCTAGAGGTGGGAAGAGTGCAAATGATAAGGAAAGGTTGAGAAAAATAGAGAAAAGAAAGGAAAGGTAGTGGAAGGAAGAAATATAGTACTAAAGGTTCTGAGGCTATAGGCAAGAGAATTAAAAGAAGGAGTGAAAATGATAATTAAGATAATGGATTCATAAAAATTAATTAATATAGATAATCTGTCGAGCGATTTGGGAGATCATTTCGATTTTTTCCATCAACAAAATTTTACAATAAATGATTGGTCTCAATGTGGTTGTTGAGAACGTTGAGGAAATAAAGAGTTGGAACGAGGTAGAGGACAATAGTTTACATGAATTGATCCGTGAATTTTTGGTTTCTTCCGATTGTCCTGGATTTTTCATGATTTCACTCTCAAGCTGAAGCTTACCGAATATCATCCAATCATCAGGATCTCATAAAGAGCTGTTTTGTTGAGACTTAGGGAGGTCGGATTGACAGCAAATTTGCGAAAAAACATTATTATTTTGCAGGAAAAGAATGACATTTCTAGAATTTATTTTGACTTCTCGAGACGTTGAACCGGATTCCGAGCGATTTGAAGCAGTCCAAAGGATCTAAAAGCCAACATCACGTTTGGAACTGCAAAAGACGTTAGGAGTTTTCGAACATTATCGTCGGTTTGTTGCACGTTATGTTGACTATCTAGGTTCTTTCAGGGACATGTTGTCTTCAAAGACAAGATTCTCATGAAGAGCTCGGCGCAGTATTCAGTTCCAATAGGTAAAAGAGGTTTTTATTAAGAACTTAGTTTTCGAGAACTATATTCCAAATAGTGTCCTTAGGCTTCAGACTGAAGCTTCTGAAAGAGGAAGCAGTGCTAGTCTCTATCAAACTAAGGACAGGTGTTTGGTGGGAATATTTTCCTTAAACAGTAGGTGTTTAATTGAATGCGAAACGAAATATACTGTCACAGAATTAGAACTGCTAGCAATTATCTTTGTCTTGATAAAGCTGGTTGATACGATAGTCGCTGTTTATTTAGGAGTGGGTTTTTAAGACAAAACACTGTAAGGACTAGAAAACCTGGTGGCAGACTGTTTTAGTACGTCGATATTAGATGTTTACGTCAAAGAAGGTAGCAACGATGTCTTGGTGTCATGCGCAACAACCTATTGTGAAGATCTTTCGGAATTCCTAGCTTGCTGATCAAGTTGGAATAGAATCGACTAAAAAAAATAGATCGTCTGGACATCAGGCACTTTGCTGGATGGCAAAACGAATGTCAGGAGTTGTGATCAATCGGATATCGTATACTTCCGAGAGTGAAGTTGCGTCGTATTGCTTATTCGAAGATGTCCTATATGACAAACAACATAATAATCAGTCGTAGCGATTGGCACATTGAATTGATCAGGGCATATTACTGCAAAGGTATTCAGAAGGACGTGAAACAGAACGTTAGAGTGCGCGAGGTTTATCAGTAGGCCAAGCCTATGAACTATGTCATGGAGGGCCGATACATGAATATATGCTCTGATCGTCCAAATAAGCTGTGTATATATTTTTATGAGCCATTGCCTCATTCTACGGCCGAGGTCGGGGTTGCCGCATGTAATGGTCGTTCTGAACTCTTTCGCTAGACTCGTGACGCTTTACTTGATGAAGCATGTAATCACAGAAAATTTCTGTGACCAAATTACAAAAGTATTTTTAAGACCATCTGGTACCAAGACCCGTGGTGTCAGATCACAGAAGACAGATGGTTTCTCTGAAATGGAATCAAGCAGCCAACTTTACAACCTTATTAACTTTATCATGGAGAATCATCAGAGGATATAATATGCAATATCGTAAATTTGCCACCCAGTACTTCTGATGTTGATGATGCCTCATCAATCGTAAAAAAAGGATAGGAAAATCGTTAAGTTTATTCGCAAATACCATGGGCTCTACTTTGTCGCGTTATTAATTTAAACTAAGAGCTTTTTGAAAAGAACGATCTCTCAAGTACCAAGGGTACCTATAATTATAATAATGATGAGCTTGCTTCCATTCTTCCATTGCGGAGCTTAGCATTGTCTCCATATACAATAAGCTCAATATATAGGATAAATACTTCGATAAGGATGAAACATTCTGATCAGACTTCACTTCGCAAACATTGTATTTTAGTTTCACATTCTTTTCAATTTAGAAGATTGTGGTTTACATCAGGGTTTAGATTCTCTGCTCGAAAATTCATTCTAATTGAGTGACAGTTACCTACTGAGGTTTCATTGATCTCTGCTGTGGTCACTGAAGTAACCTTGCTGGTTTGCATGTTCATTTTCGCCCGTCTTCTAGAGTTATTATTACCACACGTATACATTCCAGCAAGAGAATTAAAAATCTCCAACAATGCTAATGCATCACCATTGGATGTTGTTTTTACAATCTGTGCTTCGGTTGGCCAAAGCACATGCTTTTGCTTTTCTGCTCTCACTTTTAATCGTTTATCGTTAGGAAGAGTGTGTATTTTACGTTTGAATTTCGGTGAGGATTTGTATTGGGAATAAGCCAAACAAATCTCAGTTGATCAAGTCCACAACCACATCCGTCAGAAGAAGGAAGCTTAGTAGGAGGAACCATGGAGCTGACAACAAGAGGACGTCTTGAAGGAGGAGACCTGGACCTAGCGCGAAGTTGAGATTCGACAGAAGCAAGAGACCTCGCAGGTGACTGATGGTTGTCAGAAGACGAAGGTCTGCTTCTAGGAACTGCAGGAGTAGGGTCGCCAGTAGGTAAGTGCTCGATCTCTGGACTTAATTCTGCAACAAGAAAGAGAGGAATATATTTTTTAAATGTACGTGGATATTTCATGAACTCACCATACAGAAATTGACCCATGTGTCGCTAGCAAATCTTTTAAAGTATATTGAGGCCCCAATTATGGATTTTAGCCAAGCATTAGTTTCGCTCTGATGAGAATATTTAAAAACATAGTTTGGAATACAAATTTGAGATTTCTTAAAAAAAAAATGACTGTTCTCAACAGAAACTATGTTTCGTTAAGCAATTGTAATGATTCTTACATTTCCTGTCAATAGTTCAGAATTAAAGAATAATGTTAATTCGCAATTATTTGACAGATCAATAGGGACGCTTGTCGAATTTCAGTTTTAGTGACAAATAAATTCTGGATTCCCCGGAAATAAACTCAGATTAAATTTATATTCATTTCGGATAAACTCAAGTAAAGTTTCGAAAAAATAGTAATTGAGATAAAATGCGGAATACGTTGGACAAATTGTTATCTGTAGAAAGCTTAAAAATATTTCCAAAATTATAGTCATGTAAAGTACTTTTTCTCAAGTGCTTCCACCAAAAGAATATATGGGACTCAAATTTGGACACAGTCCAGATCCAATTAAAAAGATAAATTATGATAAAAAATGGAACAGTTAAACTTTCGGTTCATAAAAATAATAACTTCCAACCAAAAATATGATTTTTTGAGCAAGAAAATAAATTCCCACCCTGAGCCTGAAAAAACAAAATTTTCAACAAAATATACGAATCTTCAACTAAATAGTGGAATTTTCACAAAAAAAGACAAATTGATAGTCAAAAACAGAATAGTTAAATTTTCAGCTAGAAAAATTAATTTCCTTAATTAATTTTATTGCATTTATCTATCTTATTCTGACCTCCTTGATGTCTTACTCCAGTCGCTTTTTTCCTTCTATTAACCAATCCCTTCATCCTGTTCTTTTCAACTTTACTTCCCTTTTATCCTTATTATTATTACTCCTTTCCTCCTCTCATATCACTATATGGCGAAAGTGGTCCAAAACAGCATATTTCCCTACCTGTAATTTCTTGAACTCCCTTCTCACGTTCTGAGTGCGTAAGAGTGTTTAAGAAAGTTCTGTGCCAATGATGTTTGTTAGAAATAGAGAATGTTAAGAGGTGTTAGTTTCTAGAATTGAAACTTGCTTTGATACGCTGTAAAGTTAGTTTAGATGGCGTGGGGAGCAGGATAAGAGGATGTTGCATCTGAAAAGAGGCGCCAGGGCATGATGGAGAGGAAGAAGTGCGGCAGAAGGTCAGGGAGGAATAGACTACAGCTGAGAAGGAAAGGCGGGTAACTTGGAATCGGTTTAATGGATAACGAGGACAGCAAAAGCAAAGAGTAAAGAAATTGAGATCAGGAAGTATTTTGTACGTCGAGAGGTGAGAGAAAATAGAAAACGGAAAGGGAAACGTATAGAAAACGATATAAAGGGAGAGACTAAGGACGAAGTGCTTGAGTTCGATCTCTGCACTTATTCCCAAAAAAACGGATATAGAAAAGAGAGGAAGCACTGAAATTAAGGAAGAAGTAAAATCAAGGTTTCAAGAAGGAACGAAGAATGAGAAAGGTAAGGGAAAAGAAGAAGATAACGTTGACAATAGGCGGATAATAGAAGACGAAAATTGAAAGTGAAAGAAATGCTGAAAATAGTGATAGAGGTAATAGAGATAGAGGAAATAATGCAAGAGAAGAGGGGAGAGGAAATAAAACATAAAATTAGGAAAGAAATATTCAACTTTAGAAAATAGATCAGAAAATAAGGAGTAGAAAGAGAAAAATTGGAAAAGAGGGTGCGGACTTTAGAACAGAGACTAGAAAAGCAGGATGTGTCCAGTAAAAAGGCAGAAGCGTTGAAAAATGGGTTGGCGAAGAGAAATCCCAAATCGGGAGTTTAGAAGTGTTGAGAGTGAGCATGATAAGGAAATGTTAAGAAAAATAGAGAGAAGAAAAGAAAGGAAAGAGACTTGATTTGATTTGATTCATGGCTTCCTAGGGACGCAGAGGATATAGGTACGCTTCCAGTAAACAATTGGATCCAATTATTCATGTCAGCAAAAGACACGCATCTTATTTAATTTAATCTGCCGAGCGATTTAGGAGATTGTTTTGATTTTTTCGATCAATCGAATTTTTCAATAAATGATTGGTTCAGAGTTGGTCACTAAGCACATTGAGGAAATAGAGAGTTCCAACAAGGTAGAGAGAAATAATTTAATTGAATTGTTTTGTGAATTTTTGGTTGTTTTTACTGACAGTCCCAGATTATTGCGTGATTTTTCTTTCAAGTTAAAGCTAGTCGAATCTCATTAAATCATCAGGATGTCGCACATATTCCTAATTGCGTATAGAAGCCATGTGTTATAGGAGATCTGCCGAATGTTAATGTTAGGTATTATTGAGATTTCTGGGAGCTGGTATTGCAATC
>JAWWEA010000115.1:8178812-8192276 GCA_035222095.1 Andricus quercuspetiolicola | reverse complement strand
TAATTATGTTCCATGTTTATTCTGAAGAATTTTTATTCTAATTTTACAAACGAAGTATTTCTATCCAAATATATATATACATCCATATGAATTATAAGAGTTAGAATTTTAGTACAAAAAAATAATTTTTAAATAACTAAGTATAAATGATTTCATTAAGATAAGTTTTGTAATTTTTTAATCATAAATTTTATAGCTTTTATACAAATTAATGGGGAGATAGTTGTATAAATTTTAATTTGACCAAAAAAGAGGTGAAAGACGCAAGGGCGCGCGCGAAACATCTAGTATATATAATAAAAGATAAAGTTATTTTATTAGACTATTGGGTAATCCTTGCGTGCACGATGCTGATGTTTACTAGGGAATGAACTCAAAAGAAAATAGAAAAATTTGTACGTATGTTAAATGACCACCAAATGACCTCCAGCCTATTTTATCTTAAAAGCAGCCAAAACAATGAATTTTGCTTTAAAATAAAATAGATCATTGTAGTTTTCACTAAGAAAGTGTTCACCTCGTTCAACAGTACATTATTACAGTTAAAGAAATAATTAAAATTAAGTTTCCATATTTTAATTTTCACATTTTTGTAGTGGAAAATGATTCGGAGGGTCCTTCTCAGGAAAGGAAACGAGCAAAGTTTGAAGAAACTTGGGCTAGAAATATTAAGAAAAAATGTAAAAATGAAGTACGTATAGTATGTATATATTTTTTGCTCCTTTTAACAGTTTAAGGGCACGTGATACTTTACTACAAAAGCAATTTAATTTTCTACGGTTTTTTTTCACAGTTTGTACTTTTTCAAAAAATAGTAGTATCCAGACGTCCGCGTCCATTTTCTTTACGTCTGGACACTATTATTTTCTTTTGAAAATTGTGGAAAAAATCGTGTGAAAGTAAATTGCTAATATGATAAAGTATCACATAACCTTAAAAATATCAACTACTCCTTCTTTTCATTTCTAGAAGTCCTGTTCAAATATGGTAATTAATGCGTATAACAATAGGGTCATCCACAAAAATTTTTTTTCCACATAGTTGAGCCTTTTATAAACGTTGACTCCCAAAGAATTTAAATTTGAAATTAAAACTCAGATCTATTCATTTAATAATTTATAATAATTCATTAAAAAGTGGCAAAATATCAACCGGAAATGCCGATTTTTGAAACGCAATCTGTGGCGCCCTCGTCGCTTGAAACACATGCTGTGACGTCACGCGCCGTCAAAGCTGAAGAAAATACATGGTCAGTTTGATAAAAACAATCGAAATAATTAATCATCAAAATTTTTTCGATAAAAGGGTTTATTTTTATAGAGTTTCAGTATGCCTGGGTACATTAAAGCCAGTTCGGATAATTTTTCAGAAGTTACTACACTTACAATAAGTGATTTATTTACGAAAACCTAACCTCACTTTTTTTTATTGATGCTCTTATAGATATTTTCACAAAAACTTCTATAAAATTGTTATGAAATTTATAATTATAAGATTTATAATCAATTTTATAAATACCTTATTTTTCAATACTTGTTGCTTGAATAAACGATTTGATATTGCGAGATTATAGCTCACATACATCCCGGCACCCCATATATATAACACCGTTGAACATAAGACAATTACGAGTTTTATGTTATCAAAAAAAACTTTATATTTTTTTATTCAAAATAAAAAGAATCTACTTATCGTTGAACTGATTTTCGCAACAATACTGTTGACGTTAAAGACGTAGGGCATATGTCACGCCTAACAATTTCATACCATTTTTCTCGTTTCTCACCTTTGGGTATAGATATAAATAATTTTCCTGGATTTTGGACAGATGTTTTCTTGCATTGAGTTACAAGACACCAATGGTAGCGCTGTTTTTGTTTTAATTTTGATGAAAAAAAGCTTAAATCGCCCGGCTTATTTACAAGCGTTTGACGGCTTGCTACGTTACATCAAGATGGCGGAATGAGCACGACAGAAATAGGAATTTTAAATGTGTACAAATTTTTCTTTTGCAAATACAAATTCTGAAAAAAGTTTTTTTTTCACACTGTGCTGGTATTATTAGTGATTTTGGAGCATATACTTTGATATTCAAAAATTAAAAAAAATTAGTAATGTAAAAATGTAAAAATTACCTAATGTATTTTCAGTATAGGGAGAGAGCAAACTAATCGCTTGTATGTGTGGGGCGGTTTGGCGTACTTGCCGTCGTACCTTCTGTATGCATTCATTTTTGTACTATCGTTCTTTGGATTTTACCTGTCTCTTGATTGGGCTGTACCGCCTCTCATTCTAGTTCTCTATTTCATACCGTTACGAATTCTAAATTTTGTTTAATTTCCTCTTCTCTATTTTCTTTTTCGGACGATTGACTGTCTCTGTTTTCGTTTTCTAAATTATTTGAATTTGCCTGCGCGTTATCTTCTTCAATTATAGTTTCTGGAGTTTTATTGTTCTTCCTATTTTCCCTGAAATTTACTACCAGGTTTGCCATTTTCAGAATATTTTTTATTTTTCCTGATCGAGGATAATTAGATTTTTTCCTATTATATCTTAATCTTTTCTATACACGGCCTTGCTCATGGGTTCCTATGGCTGATTAAAAACCGGCACGTTCACTCAGGTGAGCGTATCGGTTTTTACTACTGTAGTATTGCACGTGGTCCAAGCACGTAGCAAAACTATCTACTGAGGGCGGGAAAGCGTGGGATTATTTGGTGCACCTCACCCTGTTGTGCTTTCGCACGCCAATTCTAGTTTGACTGACACCGCTTGGCTTCTCTTATCTTCCCCAATTTTAAATCCATTTTTTTCCGAGTTTTTGTAAAAAATATTATTTTAACGAATTCCATTCGATTTTATTCACTGTTATTAGTTTTTTAAACCCTTCACTTATGCAATCCTGCTATAAGGTATACACATAAGGCATTTTTTGTTTCATTGGAGATGACAGGGCTCGCGAGCATGCGGAGTATACTAACTATTTTAACGGACATTTATACAGGTCTACCCGCACTTTTTCGAACTGAAATACATTTCTACCCGCAATGTTTTTCAAAATATTAATCAGTGCAAATTCAGTTTCAATTCTCAAACAAAATAATATTTGATCATCACCAAAGACAAAATTCAAACTCCTTTAAATGGTATACACATGATCAAATATGACTTTTTAGTTTTCATCATTTTAAAGGACTTTCGTTCTCAACTGTGGAACTGGGAACTTTCAGCTTTGGCCGACGCGTTGCTGTCAATTTCGGATTCAAGGAATTTAAGGGTATTTACTCATGAATCAACAATGTAAATATAAAAGTGGTTTATTAAGCCAACTTACAAGTAGTCTAAAAGAGCCGTTAGTTTCCAAGCCCGAGTTGGGCGGCGAAGCCAAGATCGGGTGAACAGTGTCGTGTGAACCTGGACGGCGAAGCCGAAATTCCGGAGCAGCACAAGTCTTATTTCTCCGTGTCGAGGTTTGGGTATTAAAAATAGGAAGTAGTGCTCTCCCCACTTCTAGGCTTAGGCCCGCAGGGCCGTACGAAAGCGGAATGCTTATAACTTTCTCATTACAATATTTATTTAATTTGCCTGTCCAATATATACAAAGCACAATCACACAATAATTTCCACACAATGAAAAGGTACGTAATATTAACTACTCCAACGAAATGCCCCACCAAATTTTCAAATTGACGTTTCAACACAAAGTGAACAATAATTTTGAGAAAAATACATTTTCTTAGAAAATGTAAGCCCGTGAGATGGTTGTTAATTCATTTTTATTTGAAATGCGAGACATCGGAAACTATTGAGAATAAAAATATTATAATCATAGACAAATATTATAGGCACAATGAGAATATCACATTCTTTTATAACAGGAGATTTCTGTTTCAGTTAATAATATTTTTATTTTAAGTACGTTTGCACTTGACACTTGATTTTGTGACAGTGAAATGGGAAGGAAAACGTGAATAATTCTTTTATAATAATTGTCGTTCCAGGCGAAAAAAAATGTATTGGAAATTTTAAAAATTAAAAAGAAAATAAATTGACTTCGTCTGCATGTGGATGCAACTTTTAACGAATGAAAAATTTAATTCGAAGAGATTTAGGTTCACGGACAAATATTCGTTCTACGATTTCGCATTCTGCGGGATCTATACAAGAATAATATGGAGCTTGTGACTCGTTTAGTAAAAATCAAATTAGTATGTAGTTATTTGTATACCTTTAAATTTGTTTAAATTGCTCTGTGAGTTTTCGTGAAGGGAAAGTAGATAAAATACTTACACCCGCACTAGCTGATATGCACCCTATCGTATTTAATCTTTCTTAATTATTTCCCGTATGTTTTCCCCTCTAGCTTAAAGAATTTCTCTTATGAAAATGCCAATATTTTGACTTTAATACTATGTTATATTTGTACACATGGCGAAAACTGTTTTACTTCTTTTCTAAGCGCATAAAAAATACTTTTCTACCCTATTAAGTACAAGAATCATCTATGATGGAAAAGTATGATATTTTTGAAGCAGTTTTCAACATGTGGAAGATTTTCAATAGTATTCTCAATATAACATGATTTCGGTAGTATATTATTAAACTTAGTCACTTTATTGTGATCTCTGAACCTATTTTAGATACTAGATATTACTCCTAACACGACTATCCTTCATTCCAATGAAAGTGATTCTAAATGAGAACATATACACAAAAAAAATTACTGAATTCCAGGAAATGCTTTTTTTTGTTTATTTTCTATATACCAAGGAATTGATTACTTCACTTTAGTAACTAAAAAGAAATATTTCTTTGCAATAAATGTGAAAATTATTAAGTCAATGAAATGATATCTTGGGAGCTCAAAACCTAGTTTCTTCGAATCTGTTTTTCACGCCCTGAGAAATATTTTACGATTTCAATTAAATCGATTCTGTAAATTGATAAATGAATAAATGATGAGTCATCGAGTAGAAAAAAATTTTTATCCGATGCTAAGAGTTGACACGATTTTCGCAATTAAATAATCATATACATTTAAAAAATACATTTTTCAATTGAATATTGATCCATTTTATTGAAATAAATCGTTTTCTGAATAAACAATCTGCAGTTAATGAATTCGCACAAATGCAAACGACATTTGCTTGAAACGAAATGTTCATGAAATCCTCAGGAAGAAACGTTTATTCAGTTTATCAAAAGGAAGTGGATCATTCTGACTGAATATTTCTTTCGACAGTAAATTTCTGATTTGCAACTTTCAGTAGTTCTGCAGTGATACAAATATGCTTTCTCTGTTCTCTGTATCAGCACTGACTACGTGCTTGGAATATTTTGACAATTTTGGTTTACACACAAAAAGCAAGAAAATATTATTATTCAAATAATATTGCCTTTTAATAATTATTACTACATCAAACTTCAGAACATATACTACATTAAAATTTTTGTACTCCAATCATTCCAATTTTTCACACAATGGTATTTTTTTGTCAGTTGAATACACTAATATTTTATTAACTTTGTTAAATGCTTATTCTGAATAATATATCACAACTCAAGATCACAGTAAGTTTCCTTATAATAAAAACTTATTTCTTTGTAACCAAGAAATATTTGGTAAAATTGATATAACATCGTGCAACACTGTTCCTTTCAGTCGGGTCTCTAGCAGCCGATGACCTTACGTGGTGGACGGGATAGTTGGAGATGAAGATTTCACCTCTGTATACTCTTTCAGAGCTACCAATCTTTATAGAATACTATGAGGAACAATCTTGACGGACCAGATGCAGTGATCCCAGAAGAAAAACCTTTTGCATCCAGTTTCCGATGAACTGAGCCTGACGCTGGAAAGCCGGAATCTTGTTGAGTTGGCTAAGAAATGAAGCTTTCATATCTCAAAGGCAGCCGACTATGAGAACTACAAGACGGACTTTGTGGTCTTGGTACAGCCTGCTAAGCTCAAAAAAATTACTTGATATTTGGACTGTATTTCTTCCTCCTTTGCCGTGATTTCATTATCGGCTGGTGCCAAGAATTCAATCACGTAAATGATCTTCGTCTTCAGATCTCAGAGGACAATATCAGGCTTCGTGGCACTGATACGTTGAGAGGTGGAGAATGGGAAATTCCAGTAGATCTCACGCTGGTAATTTTCCACAACGGACTCCAGTTCATCCTGGGTGTATTGCAAGACGGGCATTAGATCAACACTACAGAAGTGCCAAGGATGGTAATACGACATTTTTAGAGCCGCATTATGACTCTCTATGCACTTGTAAAGTGCATACTTTGAGCATTCACTTAGAACATGCCCAAGTATTTTTGGTTCTTCCTTGCACGCTCGGCAATTCTTATCGCCTATAGGTATATTTAATATGCGCTTGCGGAAAACAAAGATATCTATTATAGCTCTTCTCTACACATAATGCCGCAGAATTTTGCTACTGGAATCAAATGGGAAGCCACGCTGGAATCAAATGTGAAACCAAGCTTCTGTGCGGCCCTATGTGCGGCAGGGTAAAGAAACGCCGCAACATTGACGATTTCATTTTGGTGTACGATTAAAGACATCAACAGCTGCAAGTTTTAAAATCCGTCCAAGATCCCTCTGTTTCCAAGCTTGCGTGACAGAACTAATTTATCTACAGCTCTTCTTTCATGATGCATGCGGTGCTCAGACATTTTCATGCGGATGATTCTGTTGATTAAGCCTCTCGAGGTCAGTCATGAAGCAGGTGACCAAACCAAAGGAGAATGTTAGGAAAGGAGTGTGATGAAAGGAGAATGATTGCATCAGTGAAGCACACTATAAGACACATGCTTTCCTCATTGAGCTCTTCAATGAGTTCAGCAGAAGCAGGGGTAGGCTCCGGCAGCTGCAATTCTAGCGAGTGTCGACCATGAGACAGTCGCCCTGCTACATCCCTCATATCCGGATGCCGCTTGTCCAGAATCCCAATTGATCAGCAAAATATAGTTTAGTCACCCTATGGGCCAGCTCGGAATGAAGGTCCGCGAATAGACGACGTTTCTTGCCCCTGATGCGTCCTCCACGTGTCGTTGCCCGAAAGTGACTTCTTATCACGTCTCTATTCATTTCCGGCGTCCACTTGATCCTTCTTCTGGCCTGCGCACCCTGGAGTTTCTGGCGGAATGCATTTTTAACCTCAGAACTTATTTGGTTGATGATTCTTTAAGGAAGGAGGTTTCCATCTATTATCTGACGCCTTTGATGGTTAAGGTTGCCTTCAGTTACTGTCCTTTTTCCTGAGAAATTTACTACAAAGTTCTGACGAAAGGCCATCCCGTCAAGAGAAGTTGTGGTCCCTCCCATCTCGTATTCAAGTTGGCACTGCATCAAGTGCTCATCATGATGGAATTGAAAATTGATACACTGCCGTGGAATTCCTGTGAAAGTGGTCTGCTGGAAGCTCCAGACTAAAACATCCTCCGCAGGCGCATCTGATTTTCTGCTGCTTACCACTTCTTGCCGATGTTCTGACTGGACAGGAGCCCTTTCGGGCATCCTGGTGAGATCTACCTTTCCGTCACGCAGTTCGACATTACTGTCCCTCTCTTCTTTATTCTCAGCCTCTCTGGTATGAAGATCCTGTCAGTAGCAATGTCACAGGCAACATAGTCATCAAATTCATGAAAGGAAAGTTCAAGCTTAAGGTGGGATCCGAACTACCAGAACCTCGGTAAAGGTACGTAGAAAAATTTCCAGATGTACCGGCTCAGGGATTGAACTTCGGACCTCTAGCCCGAAGTCCGAGCGTCTAACCACCTGAGCCACCAAGGCTCTTTATTATTGTTTAGATTACTTTAAGCATTTATTGTATTTCACAAGAATTAAAATATCTAGAGTAAGCTCGCGTTTACGAGAGATCGATTATGCGTTGGCTATATCCCTCTCCAAAAGCAAAGCATCGATAAAGGCAGTACGTATCACGTTGCCTATCGGTACGGAACTTTTCCGATTCGTTTTGTTTTGCCGGTTCGGCTTTCTTAAAAATGTGTAATCAAATCTATCTGATGATCAAAAATAAGTGTTATGTTAACAATTTTGAAAGGTTTGGCCTATCTTAGAAACCCTTCCGTTTAAAAGCTCCAGTAGGAAAGATCCGGCACAACGACGATAAACATTAGTTATTAGTCCACTCTCTTCAAGTTTTATTCTTTTTGGACTTTATTCAAGTTACAAACAAGGTCTGTTTTCGCTTGCGAGCGACATTTACCTTGAGTGTTATTTCAGTTTTCGGTTCTTCGAACTTTTTTGTGGTGCGTTTTGAAACTGTTGACGAAGCTCATTATAATAATTAGAATGAGTTAGTCATCAAAATGAAGCTCTTGATGATACTCAGCGCTTGCATTATTTGGAAACTGTTTTGTCGGGTGAAGCTTTACCTATTGTTAAAAAGCAATCTGTTACAGTCGGTAATTTTGAAAATGTGTGAAACGCTTTGAAAGCTGGGTATGGAAGTAATAGAAGTCTGATTAATGCATACTTGAAATTATTCTATGATGCCGTCTTTAATGTGACACTTCTGCCTTCGGATTTAAGTCTTCCTGTAGATCAGTGGGACACTTTCTTAGTTTTTAACCTGCAAAGGAAATTGGATGAAGCTTCGATAATTGAATGGGAAAAGAGAAATAGTGAAAATACAGATTGTCCCACTTTCTCGGATTTTACGAAATTTGTAGATTCTCGTAATTGCGCATTAGAAGCAATGGGAGTGAATAGAAAATCATCAGACAGTAAGTCATTGAAATCTAACTTAAAGAATGACAAGTCAGCTGTCGATGCTCATCAAGCGAATCGAAAATTAATTTTTTTTCGTTGTAAGGGCAAACATAAAATTACAGGTTGCGATCAATTTGAAGTTCTATCAGTCAATGAACGCGAATCTTATATTCACAAAAGTTCTCGTTGTTTAGAGTGTTCAGGTAAACATTGCCAGTAAAGATTGAAAAAGTAAAAGAACTGGCTTTGATTGTCGTGGAAAGCACAACAGCTTGTTGCATTGTAAAGATGATAAATCTAGTAGAAATGTGACGATTTTTTATAAGTCTGAAAATTTAAATCGAATGCCGAAGTTTTTGACTACTGCGCGCCATCTTGTAGTGGCTCTAAATGGTCGAAGAGTATTTGCCCGAGCTCTATCAGATCAATGTTTAGATTTCTCATTCGTTTCTGAAAATTTATAGCAATTATTGCACTTCAGACGCGAACGCGTTGATGCTTTAGTTGGCGTTGTTGTTGGCGCAACATTCTGATCGGTTTCTCATTCGGTATCTTTTAATCTACAGTCAGCTAAACTCGCTTAAATTAGTATTTCCATGCATGCCTTTGTGTCTCCAAAAATAACCTTGTACGTGTCGCCTTTATTTGTTGTTAAAGATTTGCTAACACAATTTGGTGACCTTGAGTTGGCTGATTCCTACTCGCATGCGAACGAAAATATTAATCTATCAATAGAAGTTGATGTATACGGTCTAATTTTGCAAAAAGGACTTCGTAAAGTACCTTTTAGTTCTTTAATCTCTCAAGAAATGATGTTTAGTTGGGTAATGATCGGACCGATGAATCAATATGAACCTACCACTAATATTAAAGTACATCACATCTCGAACGCATTGAGTAGCGAAACTTTGCAAAACTCTTGGAAGCTAGAAGAGGTTCTGAAAGAAAAATATATTATCAGCTGAAGATATTCAGTGCCAATCGCATTTTGCTTTTACTCACACTCGTGACTCTGAAGGTCGCTATGTAGTCAGGCTTCCATTTAAAACGCCTCCATCAGAACTTGGTGATTCAAAGAAAATAGATTTATCAGCCTTTCAACGTCTTGAAAAGAAATTGGAGCAAAATTGCAAATTTGAAGCAAAATCTAAATTCATGACAGATTATAGTAATGAGTGTCACATGTATGAATTCATATCAGGCGATGATCCATCTCTTCACGTATTTGTTCCTCATCATCCAGTTGTAAGGGAACAAAATAGTACAACAAAATTACGACTTGTTTTTAATGCGTTGCAGAATGATTTAGTCGCCATAATTTTTCGTTGGCTTTCACTTTAGCGCGTCTTAGCTGCTGACATTTAACAAAGGTTTCTGCAAATTCTCGTAGTGCCTGAAGATCGTAAATATCAGTGTATTTTTTGGTGAAAAAGTCGTAAAAATAAATTAAATGTTTTTGAATTGTATATCGTGACCTACAGAATGTCTAGTTCTCCGTTTCTCGTAAATCGCGTTATGCCTGACCTTGCCGATGATGAGAGAATGCATTTTCCTTTAGCATCTCTAAAATTAAAAAACTAAACATACGTCGATGACGCTATTATCGGTGGTGAAGATAAACTCCTTGCTTTTGAAAAAAGAAACCAAGCAATTCAAGTAACTCAATCTGGAATTATGTCAGTGCGTAAGTGGTCTTGTTATTCAAAAGATTTGTTAAGGGATCTTGAAACACCAGGTCATAATTTTGCTCTTGAGTTTATTATGAAGAAAACTCCAGTCTCAAAATTCTTGGAATTTTTTGGAACTCTTCGGACGATGTTTTTTGTTTTAATGTTGTCGAAATGACTTCAGAAAGAATCACAAAAAGACATATTTTGTCTTCAGTTGGAAAGTCATTGGACCCTCATAGGTGGCTTTCGCTGATTGTGATTACTGAAAAATATTGCTGCCATCTTTATGGCTCATTAAAGTATCATGGGATGATGATCTACCTCCTTGCATAGTTAATAAATGGAAACAATTTAAGATGGAATTACCTCCAGTTTCAAAAGTACTAATACATTTTTTGGTTTTTCTCTAAAATGACGTTTTAACTGCTGAATTACAGGATTTCACCGATATTTTCAAATTGTGTTGCAGTTTCCTTATTGCTGGTAATAATGTCTGGCGGAAAGGCCCAAGATGGCTCTAAGGAAATCCAGAATCTTGGACAAAGATTAAACTTAAACTCAAGCAGATGGTTTATATTCCCGTTGCCATTGAAATATCATGGAGTACCAAGTTTTAGCTCGGATCTCAACTTGGTCTCGACTTCTTCGTGTAACCGCATATCTGTTACGTTTTATACGACATATCAAAATGAACAATAAGACAAACGGGCCTCGATCTAATAATGAGATCAATCATGCTTCAAATTTGTGGGTTGCTTATGCTCAAAAAGAAGCTTTTTCTAATGAGCTTAGGTACCTGGAACGTCAAGTGACGATGTCTCATTCCTCTCCTTTGCAAGGATTGAATCCTATTTTGGGTGAGGCTGAAATTCTTAGACTCCGTGATAGACTCCTTAGTAACAACTTTACCTATTAAAACTAAACATCCAGCCTTACTGACGAAGCATCGTGTTTCTACCTTGATTGTAGAACAACTTCACATAAACTTGCCACATGCATGGACTCAGCTAACTCTAGCTAATTTGCGCGAAAATTTTTTAATTATCGGCGGAAGAAACCTCATAAAAATTAAAATACACAATTTTGTAACCTGCACTCTCGATCAAGCCAAAACGATTACTCAGTTAATGACAACCCTCCCGAAAGCTCGTTGCTCACCTTCAAGACCTTTCTTGCACGCTGGATTAGATTATGCTGGACCTTATTTAGACCGAACAAGCTCAGGTCGTATATCGAAATCGCATAAAGCATATATTGTTTTTTTTGTTTGCTTCTTCATCAAAGCTATTCATTTAGAGTTAGTCCAAGACTACTCAGCGTCTTTGTTTCGAGCAGCTTATAAACGTTTGGTCTCAAAACGCGGTCTGCTTAGCGATATGTACAACAATAATCGTACGAATTTCCGCTGTACAGAATGCGATCTTCGTAAAGCTCTCCGAGACGACTCAAGATTCTAATTTACTTGCTAATTTATAGAATCAATTTCATTTACATGAATTATCTATGGTTACTGATAGATGAACAAGCTGAGTGATTGGTCGAACAAATTCCGAGTTGGCAGTCTTAACTATGGCTACACGAACAATCTTATAATCATCTGGAGTAAATTCTATTATAGGTCCTGAATATAAACATTTTCTAAGTCAAAGGTTATGTTCATCGCATTACAAAAACAAACTTATCTTTCACAAAAAAAATGTTAATAAATACAATTTATATACATTCTTGTACATTTTATGATGAGCATTGATTTTAATTACAAGAGTTGTTTTTAATACCCATTTTGAATATGAACATTTTCTATGTCAAAGGTTATGTTCATTGCCTTCCAAAAATTAACTTATGTTTCACAAAAAAATGTTAATTACATACATTTTATGTAATTACGTACATTTTATGATGACCATTGATTTGAATTACGAGAGTTGTTTTTGATTGTTCATATTTAATTCGGACGGCACTAATTAGCATTTTATGCCTTCCTCTGCTCCTCATTTGGGAGGACTTTGGGAGTCGGGGGCAAAAAGTGCAAAAACTCATCCTAAATCAGTTCTTGGGTCAAGAACCCCTACTAGCGAAGAGTTCAATACTGTTTCGTGTATAATAGAATGTTGTCTAAATTCTCGCCCTTTGTCTCCCTTGAGTGACGACCGAAATTATTCAGATGTTTTAACACCAGGTAACTTCTTAGTTGGTTCAGTGCTAAAAATTATACCTAAACCATCCGTTTTATATATAACCAAAAACCGATTATCCCGCTGGCAACTCTTGAGTAAAATTCCTAAAAATTTTGGCGCTTATGGCGACGAGATTATGTTCATTCATTGCAACAGCGGTATAAATGGTCCTCTCACAAGCCAAACTTTAAAATAGGTGCTATAGTTTTAATAAAGAGCTTGAATTTTCTACCTGTGAAATGTGAATGAGGGCCTATAATAGAATGTAATACAGGGGATTATCAGGTTGTTCATGTAGTTAAAGTTAAGACCGCCAACTCAAAATCTATTCGACCAATCACTCAGCTTGTTAATCTACCAGAAACATAGATAATTCATGTAAACGAAATCAATTCTATAAAATCATTGTAATTTTTGTACGAACTGGTATAAGCATTTCTATTTGTGTGTATAATTTTAATTGCGAGCGCTATAATGTCGCAAGGTGGCCAGTATGTTTAGATGACTTTAAGCATGTATTAGAGCTCGACAGGATTCAAACATCGAGAGTGATCCAGCGCTTACAAGGGATCGATTCTGCGTTTGATATTTCCACTCCATAAGCGAAGCATCGATAAAGGCAGTATGGATCATGTCGCCTATCGGAATAGTCGTGCTGCGTTAATAATTGTAAATGGCTTTGGTTATCTAAGAAATCCTTCAACGGCTCTAATAGGAAAGATCCGGCACAACGACGATGAACATTAAAGTTACCACAGTCCACCCTCTTCAAGTTTTAAACAATTACTATAATTATATATTAATATATTACTTCTAATATAAATATTATTGAAACCTAGTTAAAAGAATATATATATATATATAT
>JAWWEA010000115.1:7444450-7456885 GCA_035222095.1 Andricus quercuspetiolicola | reverse complement strand
GGGACAGGGAGGGGAGGGGAGGACAATGAGAGGTAGAATTAGGCGAAGTAGGGATTTATTAGGAGTAGTGAGGAAAAATGAGAGGAAAGGAAGTAGGTGGATTAGGAGAAATGAGGGATGAAGCTTTAAGCTAAAATTAAAGGAGGACAAGTAAGTGAAGTGGGGATAAATTGGAGGAGGGAAAGAGAGGTTGAGATAGGAAAAGCGGATTTGGGGACAGTAGGGGCAGAAGAGAGGGTGTGAGCATGAATATAAAAAAATCAATGTGTTTCTGGACCACCCTATTACTATACGGATTAAAAGTTGATAATCGTTTGGCTGTGTCGCTGATAATAAGCATTCCTTAGTATGCTCGTTTCACAAACTTATAAATTACCCCAATCGATATTACCCGCCTAGCATGAAAAATAAAAGTACCGCTGCTACCTTAACTTCTCAAAAGCGCAACCTAAAATCTCCCGGACAAAGTTCTACCAACAGTTTGCTTAGTTGTTGATGTAAAAAGCAATATAGCGTTTGTTCTCCAACTTACAATATTGTATTAATTAAACAAGTTCTCAGAAACTTATCGCAATAACCTTCATCGTAAACATTTCAAATTGGTGTTTTACTTTGCATTTTCTACCACGAAACTTCGCCAAGAGGAAAAATAATAGCCGTAGGTCGATTTCCGACTGTCGAGTCGAAAGTGGAATGAAGAACGTGATGCATGCTTCTCTAGCTCTTTATTTACAATTATTCTGCATGTACTACTGAAGTACTTGCACTCAATTGGAATACATGAAAAAAAAAACCGTTAACAATTGAACATGAAATGGTACTTAAAGAGTTGCTGTTAACTAACAAGCAACTGCTATCAATCGGCGAAGGCAAGTGTGGTCACGTTATTTCTAATTATCTTCAGTTCTCAGTTATTTATCAATTATGTAAAGGTTTAACAATTTTATTAATTTTAATTAATAGCAATAACATTATTTACCCTTTTGGCTAACCGTTCAAGCATGTTTTAAAATTATTCCCTCAAAAGCATGCAATGTTGCTGCAACGTTGGTGCAAGGTCACTGCAAAGTTGGTGCAAGGTTGGTGCAAGTTTGCTGCAACGTTGTTGCAGGGTTGCTGCATCACCGGTGCAAAGTTGATGCAAGCTTGCTGCAACTTTGGTGCAAGCTTGCTGCAACGTTGCAACAATGTTAGCAACTATGCAGCAACATTGCATGCTGTTGGGGTCTTTTCCAATCTCGATGTGAATTATAACGAACACTGAATATATACACACTTCCCATCATAATCAAGTAGTTTTACATTTACTCACATTTCCCATATGCTTCAACTAATACATTTTAGTGCGATGATCTGCCTGTGAATGTTACAATAAGTACCGAAATCTGTTTATCATATTGATGATTAGTACTCTCTTCATCAGCTTCTGGTTTTAGGGATAAATTGACCCACCGTCCACCATAGTTAACAAACTCCATTCAATATGTTTTTATGGAAATTTCAAACTAACATCTTTACCCGTATTTTGTTTATCATTATGAAAAACAAAATTATTATAATTTTACAAGCGGAGACGCCAATGGGGATTTTAGTTTCGGTTCATAATTCTTCTTCTAATTTAAAATATAATTGTTAATTATAAAAAAAATTAACAGCATTTATAGAAAATAGATTTTTTTGCGAAAAAAGACATTCAAGACATTATTTCTTGCATATCTTTGAAAATTATTGAAGGAAATTATATTTATAAATATTCTTGTAAATACATAATAAAATAAAAATGTATAAAAAAGTGCAGGCAGCGAGATTCGAACACGAAACCTTCCGCTATAAGCCGAAGCGCTTACTGCCTGAGCTACCGTCCAATTGGAAGTGTTTTTCGTCAAATTCTTTATGACCCGTCACGAGTATTTCAAAGTCGATTTTCTCGAATACGGCAAAAAAGCGCATATTACTGCTTTAGCAAATTAATACTTAGGTAATGAGCTTTCATTAATAGAATTATAAACCCAAACGAAAATTCACATTTGGCGGTCTTGATTAACACTGCATTAATTATAAATTTACACATACCTAATTGTACTAATAATTTACTTATACTAATATTTTTACCTTTTAGTATCTTTACTAATCATGGCTGGAAGTACTAATAAAAAATTTTTAATTTTCGTTATTCATTGTAAACTATAATTTAGTCAAATTCAAAAATTAGCTTAAAATTAAGACAAATATTGAGACTTATTAGTTGGTATTTTTTCTCTTGGAGGTAAAGAAGAAAAATACGTTTATAAACCACAACAATCAAATTGATAAAATTCACTATATTTCTATTATTATTATTATTATTATTATTATTATCATCTCTGAATGTTTTGAATTTTAGGAACTTTTTGAATTCTAGAAAATCTTTGCATTCTGTGAGTTCTTGCAATTCTAGGGATTCTTCAAATTCTAGGGAGTCTGAATTCTAACAATTCTATAATATCTTTGAATTCTTTAAATCCTAGGAATTTTTAGAATAAATTCCTTGAATTCTCTAAATTCTATGAATTATCAAAATTCTATGAATTATCAAAATTCCTTGAATTCTCTAAATTCTTCGAATTATCTGAATCCTTTGAATACTGCGAATTCTTTACATTCTACGAATTCCTTGAGTTCTAGTAATTTTTAGATTTCTTTGAATTCCTAAAATATCCTGGATTTTCTAAATTCTTAAAATTCTAATAATTCCAGGAATTCCTTGAATTCTTCGTATTCTAGGAATTCTTCGAATTTTAGGAAATCTTTAATTCCAGGAACTCTTCGAATTCCAAGAACTCTTTGAATTCTAGGAACTCTTTGAATTCTAGGAACTCTCGAAATTCTGGAACCTCATTGGACTCGTAAGAACTCTCTGAACTCTAAGAACTCTTCGTATTTTGAGAACTCTTCGTATTTTGAGAACTCTTTGAATTCTTCGAATTTTAGAAAATCCTAAATTTCAACCTGAGAACGAATGTTTTTTTTTCTAAAAGCGAATAAAATTAATATTTTACAATTTTAAATTGAATTCAGGGGGTATTTCATTTTATACCATTTCCATTTGATACATTTTTACACAAAAATTTGGAAAGTACCATTTACGAGTAGAAAAATTATTATACAATAAGAGAAAACGGTAAATTCAAGAACTAAGATTTTTCTCTTCTTTGTTAATAGTTTTTCTACTCGTAAATTTTACTTTCTAACTTTTTACTTACATAACAAAAGAATAATTATTTTCGTGCTGACGATCGAATTTCATTTCACAATAGTTCGTTGAAAAATAAAGGGTGATAAAATATTTTTATTTTTCAAGTTTTTATCTACTTATATTGTGTTCTTTGGTGAAAAAAAACGTTCCTAATTTTTGGGATTTAAAAGCAACATTGCAGACCAATCTTGCAGGGCTATTTTACAGAACGATTTTGCAAAGCTACTTTACAGAACAACATTGCAAAGCAACTTTGCGGAGAAACATTGCAAGGCAGCTTTGCGAAACTTCCTTGCAGTGCAACTTTGCAAAGCAAATTTGCTGGACATTTCTGCAAATCAACTTTGCGGAACAACATTGCAAAGCAACTTTGCAGAGCAAAATTAGCCAATAATAAGTAAAATTCTTCTCACCAAAGGCACAAAATGAAGGTATAAGAACTTTGAAAATTGATGTTTTCTATTAGTCTATTGTGCATGTTTGAAATTTAATAAAAATGATGTTTTCCCAATGAAGTTCTAACATTTATTCACCCAAAATATCCAGTGGAGACAATCGATCATTTGGTAACATGACTCATGTATGCACTAACTATTTTCAACACCAAACATTTGTTTATGACACTATTTGTAACAAAATTCCCACATTCTATTTGTTGCAGCACTATTCCTTAAATCCATACCCCCATGTTAAAAAAACCTCTCTCGTTTAAAAGGACCACAGCAGAAAACAGCAGACAAATTTAGTAATTAATACTTTCTCGTTCAGTATATATTTAGAACTATTTTGAATTCCGATTAAATTCCTTTAAATTCTTGGGAGTTTTTGAAATTATTTTGAATTTGTTTGAATCAATTCGACTGATTATAAACTCTTACAAATTCCTTTGAATTCTTCTTACTTCATCGAAATCTTCTGAATTCCTCCGAATTCACTGAATAATTTGAATTCCTCTAAATGCTCTGAAATCTTCGTTTATTGAATTTACTGAATTGATCTATATTTTTTTAATTCATCTAAGTTGCCTGAATTCACTGCTTTATATTAAAGTCCTTGGAATTCCCTGAATCATCTTAATACCTTAAATTTTAGGAACTCTTCGAATTCTAGTAACACTTTGAATTCTAGGAACTCTTTGAATTCTAGGAAATCTTTGAATTACAGGAAATCTTTTAATTCTATGATATCTTCGAATTCTATGAGTTCTTTGAATTCTAGGAACTCTTCGAATTCTAGGAACTCTTTTCATTCTAGGAATTCTTTGAATTCTATGAGTTCTTTGGATTCTAGAAATTCTTGGAATTTTTGAATTCTAGGAACTCTTGGAATTCTTTCCATTCTAGGAACTCTTTGAATTCTTGGAGTTTTTTAATTCTAGGATATCTTTGAATTCTAGGAACTCTTTGAATTCTAGAAATTGTAGCAGAAAACCGCAGACAGATTCAGTAATTAATACTTTCTCGTTCAGTGTATATTTTGAATTATTTTCAATTCACATTGAAATACTTGAAATTCTTTGGAGTTTTAAAAATTTATTTGTATATGTTTGAATAAGTTCGAACTATTTTAAACTTTTACAAATTCTTTTGAATTCTTCTTACTTCACTGAAATGTTCTGAATCCTTCCGAATTCGCTGAATAATCTAAATTCCTCTAAACGCTCTGAATCATCTGAGTTTATTCAATTAATTGAATTTATCTGTATTTTTTGAATTAATCTAAATTGCCTGGATTCACTGCTTTATTTTGAATTCCTTGGAATGCCCTGATCTATCTGAATTTTTTAATTCACTGAATTATCTGAATGCCTTAAATTCATGTAATTCCCTGAATTCCAAGTACTTCAAAAAAATTCAAAGAATTCAAGGAATTCAGAGAATTCAAGGGATTTGAAGAATTCGAGGAATTTATAGATTCATGGAACTCGAAGAGTTCCGGAAATTCAATAAATTTAGGAATTCGAAGAGTTTCGGAAATTCTATAAATTCAAGGAATTCAAAGACTTTCGGAAATTATATAAATTCAAGGAATTCAGAGAGTTCCGGGAACTTTAGAAATTCTAGAAATTCGGAGAGTCCTGGAAATTCTATGAATTCTAGAAATTCGAAGAATTCCGTGAATTTCAATAGTGCAGAAAATCTCATGAATTCAGAAAATTCAAAGAATTTAGAGAATTCAAAGAATTTAAGGAATTCAGAAAACTCGAGGAATTCTGAGAATTCAAGGAATTTAAGGAATTCTATGAGAATTCAAGGAATTTGAAGAATTCAAGAAATTCGAGGAATGCTGTTAAAATTTGAGGAATACAGAGAATTGAATGAATTCAAAGAATTCGAGGCATTCAAAGAATTCGAGGAATATAAAGAATTCCAGGCATTCAAAGAATTCCAGGTATTCAAAGAATTCGAGGAATTCAAAGAATTCGAGGAACTCAAAGAATTCGAGGAATTCAAATAATTCGAGGAATTCAAATGATTAGGGGAATTTAACGAATTCGAGGAATTCAAGGAAATCGAGGAATTCAAGGGATTCAAAGAATTCGGGGAATTCTAGGAATTAAAAGAATTCAAAGAATTAAAGGAATTCGAGGAATTCGAAGAATTCAAGGAATTCAGAGCATTCAAGAAATTTAGAAATTCAAAAACCTCGAAGAGTTCTGGAAATTCTAGAAGTTTAAGGAATTCAGAGAGTTCAGGAAATTCTAGAAATTCAGAGAATTCTGGAAATTCTAGAAATTTAATGAATTCGGAGTATTTCAGAGAATTCTAAAAATTCAGGGAAATCAGTGAATTTCAGAGAATTTTAATAGTTCAAGGAAATCATTGAATTTCAATGATGCAGGAAATTTCAAGAATTCAGAGAATTCGAGAATTGGTAGAATTTCAAGAATTCGTAGAGTTTCAAGAATTTTAAGAATTCGTAGAATTTCAAGAATTCAGAGAGTTAAGGAAATTCTAGAAATTCGGAGAGCTCTGGAAATTCTAGAAATTCAAGGCATTCGGAGAATTTCTGAGAATTCTAGAAATTCAAGGAATTCGGAGAATTTCTGAGAATTCTAGAAATTCCAGGAATTCAGTGAATTTCGAGAAATTCGGGATTTCACAGAATTTCATGAATTCATAATATTCACAGATTCAAGTAATTCAAGGATTTTAGGGAGCTTAAAGAATTAAGAGAATTTCAGGAATTCTGGACATTTCAGGGAAGTTAAAAGAATACAAAAGAATTCAAAACAACGCCATGTGAATTCAAAATATTTCTTAATGATAAACTAAACTAGAAAGTATTAATTTTATTACTGAATATGTCTGCTCTTTGCCATTTATAATGTTTAATAAGAACTAGGGGCTATTTCAAAAGCACTCGTTGTTTTAGACGTACATTCCGAGAGAGGTTTTTTTTTAACGTGGCGGTATCTAAATGTTGTTTTAAAACACTATCATAACAATGGAAACCCATAGCTTCTTCTGTTTTCCCATCAATAAAACAACAAAATAGAATTTTCTAAATCTTAAACCTAATTAAATGTACCCACACTTGTGCCTTGACCGATTGTGGCGTTGCTTGTTACAGCGAGACGTCGTGGCGATGAAGAAGCACCTGCGGGCGCTGGCAGTGAAGCCCACATTACACCCGAAGACGAGGACGATGACCACGAAGATCACCACATCATCGACGAGAAGATTCCGCACGGTCAGGAAAATCCGATTCATGCAAGCAACGAGTACATGAACGGACGTACAGACATAAAAAAAGACGAGAAGACGGATACGCCTGTTTAAAATTGAGCCTTTTTCAAAAGATTTCTCAAGTTCAAAAGTCAGTGACGACGTTTCAAATTGCTGATGGACAATCGCAACTTTGCAGAACAAAGTTGCAGCAACCTTGCATCAAATTTACAAAGCAACCTTGCAGCTACGTTACAGAACAACATTGCAAAGCAACTTTGCAGTCCAAACTTGCAAACCAACTTTGCAGACCAAACTTGCGAAGCAACTTCTTACATTGATATTTCGAAGCAACTTTGCAGCCCAAACTCGTAAAGCAACTTTGCCGAGCAACTTTGCAGAGTGACGTCGCAAAGCAAGTTTTCAAATCACTATTGCAAAGCAACTTTGCAGGTCGAACTCGTAAAGCAACTTTGCAGAGTGGCGTCGCAAAGCAACTTTTCAAATCGATATTGCAAAGCAACTTTGCAGGCCAAACTTGCGAAGCAACTTTTTACATCAATATTGCAAAGCAACTTTGCAATGCAAACTTGTAAATCAACTTTTCAGTCCCATCTTGTGAAGTGATTTTGCGGAACAACCTTGCAAAGCAACTTTGCAGATCGAGTTTGCCGCGCAATTTTACAGAGTGCCATTGCAAAGCAACTTTGCAGGCCAAACTTGCGAGGCAACTTTTTACACCAATATTGCAAAGCAACTTTGCCATGCAAACGTGTAAAGCAACTTTGCAGTCCCATCTTGTGAAGTGATTTTGCGGAACAACCTTGCAGAGCAACTTTGCAGGCCAACTTTGCAGGGCAGTTTTACAGAGTGCAATTGCAAAGACACTTTTCTAATCAATATTGCAAAGCAACTTTGCAGAGCACGATTGCAAAGCAAAATTGCAATGCAAGATTGCAGAATAATATTGCATAGCAACTTTGTAGAACAACGTTGCAGGGAAACTTTGCAGGTAAACTCTGCAGAGTTACGTTGCAAAGCAACTTTTCAAATCAATATTGCAAAGCAAAATTACATAGCGGAATTGCAATGCAATATTGCAGAATAATATTGCAAAGCTACTTTGTAGAACAACGTCGCAGGGCATCTTTGCAGGTAAACTTTACAGAGTTACGTTGCAAAGCAACTTTTCAAATCAATATTGCAAAGCAACTTTGCAGGGCACAATTGCAAAGCAAAATGACATAGCAAAATTGCAATGCAAGATTGCAGAATAATATTGCAAAGTAACTTTGTAGAGCAATGTTGCAGGGCGAAGTTACAGGGTAACTTTGTAGAGCAACCTTTGCTTAAGATTACAGTAATCTTGCAAAAGTACATTGATGCAATATTGCCTATTGTTAGGAAAATGCATCGAATCTAAAATTTTCAGTTTGTATCGAAATACCAATTTACGGAATGAATCTCTTGATCCAAAAATCAGCAATTACGTTCGTCTGCTGCGATTCACTAGTATCTTTTTGAAGAAATTAATAGAAGCAGATGTATATACATGCAAGTGTCAGAAATAATAAACATTGCACTTAATTTTCTTTGAACTTACCTCGTTCAGTTAACAGGAGAAAAAATTGAAGCAGTCGAACGTAATCGTCGCGTTTTTCTGTTTCGTCGATCTGTGAGCATGTAAATAGTTCAAAGAGAAAAAGACATCACGCCACATTGTGCGGAGGCCTTCGTGGTTTTTCCTCACTAATTTAGTTAATTAATCTAAGTATTAACTCAACCTTTAAGAACTTTTGGCAGTTTTTCGACGGTCGTTTATGATATAGAGAAAGAAAATAAGTTACGTGATTCAGATTCGTCGAAGAACTCGCGGAGTTTGTTATAAAAATAAATTCCATTGCCAGGATTTAAGAACTTAGTATCGTATATGTATGATTGAAGAACACAGAACACTTTTGTCGTATACAGCTTTCACCTTTGCGATCTGTATTGAATTTTAATAGTATAAACGAATAAAATGTAATAGTTAAAATTTTGTATTCTAGGAAGACTTACAACATATGTACTAACTAAGAAACTTTGTAAAAACATCGTCTTTTGTACATTTTCAGACTTATGAATATGAAAGTTCAAAGATCTTTCATTATTATTGTATAATTCGATGCATCCATGGTTAATTCTCTAATTTAGCATATTATTTATAATTATTAGAAATTCGTATTCAATTCTCCTGAATTCCCTAAATTATCTGAAATTCCGTTAAATTGATTTCTTTTGATTTCTCTGACCTACCCTAAATCCTTGAATTCTCTGAATCATTCAATATTCTGAATTCTTTGAATTCCAGAAAGTCTCTGAATGCCTTGAGTTCCAGGAATTCTTTGAATTCTGGGATGTCTTTGGATTCTAGGAAGTTTCTGAATTCTAGAAAATCTTTGAATTATAGGAAATCATTAAATTCTGTGAGTTTTTTCAATTGTAGGAATTCTTGGCAATCTTTGAATTCTAGAGAGCCTTTCAATTCTAGGAAATCTGAAATATCTTTGAATTCCTTAAATTACAGGAATGTTTTGAATTTCTTGAATTATCTGAATTCCTTGAATTTTCTGAGTTCCCGGAATACTCTGAATGCTCCGAATTCCAAAAAGTATCTAAATGCCTTGAATTCTAGGAATTCTTTGAATGCTGCGAATTCCTTTAGTTATAACAATTCTTTGGTTTGTATGAATTCCTGAAATATTCTGGATTCTCCAAATTTGAGGAATTCTTTATATACCAGCAATTCTTTGAATTATAGTAACTCTTTGAATTCTGGAAGCTCTTTGAATTCTAGGGATTCTTTGGATTCTAGGAACTCTTTGAATTCTGGGAACTCTTTGAATTCTATGAAATATTGGAATTCTAGGAACTCTGTACATTTTTTGAATTCTAGGAAGTCTTTGAATTTTAAGAAATCTCTGAATTCTATGAATTCTTTGAATTCTAGGAATTCTAGGAACTTTAAATTGTAGGAGCTTTTTCAATTCTGAGAAATTTTTGAATGCTGGGAAATTTTCTAATTCTAGGAACTCTTTGAATTCTAGAACTTCTTTGTCTTCTGGGAAATCTTTGAATTATAGAAAATCGCTTACGAATTCCCTTAGATCAAAAAATTCTTTGATTTCTTTGAATTCCTAAAATATTCTGGATTATCCTATTTCTAGGAATTCTTTGAATTCCAGAGATTCTTTGAATTCTACGAGTTCTTTTAATTCTAGGAATTCATTGGATTCTAGTTACTCTTTGGATTCTAGGAACTCTTTGAATTGTAGGAAATATTTGAATTCTATGAGTCCTATGAATTCTAGGAATTCTTCGAATTCTTTGAATTCACGGAACTCTTCAAATTCTAGGAATTGTTTTCATTCTATGAGCTCTTTGAATTCTAAGAACTTTTTGAATTTTATGTATTCTTTGAATTCTATTAATTTTTTAAATTCTATGAATTTTTTAAATTCTATTTCTTTGTAATTCTAGGAAATCTTTGAATTTTATAAGTTCTTGGAATTCTATGAATTCTTTGAATTCTTGGAACTCTTTAAATTCTAGGAACTCTTTGAATTGTAGAAACTCATTGAATTATAAGAACTCCATAAATTCTATTCATTTTTTGAATTCTATTAATTTTTTGAATTCTATGAATATTTTAATTCTATTTTTTTAAATTCTAGAATGTCTTTGAATTCTAGGAAATCTTTGAATTATAGGAAATCTTTGAATTCTAGTAAATCTTTGAATAGGAATTCTCGGTATTCTAGGAATTATTTGAATTCTTTTAACTCTTTGAATACTAGGAAAACTTTGAATTCTATGTACTCTTTGAATTCCAGGAAATCTTCGAATTCTAGGAAATCCTTTAATTTTACGAGTGCTTTGAATTCCCGGAACTCTTGAATTCTAGGAACTCTTCGCATTCTTGGAACTCTTTGAATTCTATGCATTTTTTGAATTCTATGAATTTGTTAGATTCTATGAATTTTTTTATTTCTATTTTTTTATTATAAGGATATCTTTTAATTCTAGAATACCTTTGAATTATAGGAACTCTTTGAATTCTATAAAATCTTTGGATTATAGGAATTCTTTGAATTATGGAAAATCTTTGAATTATAGGAATTCTTGAAATTCTTTCAATTCTAGGAACTCTTTAAATTCTTGGAAATCTTTAAATTCTAGAAATTATAAAATTATAAATAATTCTAAATAGTATACTAAACCAGAGAAGTTTTTTAACATGTAGGTATCGGATTGTCTATTTAAATTCTATCTTTTTGATTACCCATAAAATAAAATTTGGAGCAACGAAATCTCGGTAAAGATCTCTACAAAAAAAAAAGAATCATTCATATTCAGAAGTATGAGAATTTTTATTTGAATTATTAGGTTTACACGAGGAAACGAAAAGCTAACCATAGATACATTCCATAAGATACTAAGATAGCTAGGTGAGCGCCTCTTAACGCAAAAATACTTCTGTCGCCTTTTATAACTTAAAGAAACTTCACACGGACAGTATTATTTGATTTGATAATCTGTCCTCAAAGTGTTGTTATTAACTCGATATTACATTTTTTTTAGGCTTTATAGTATTTTTGGATTGATTATAGTATTTTTTTATTAGACTTTGGCAGCTACACTTGAAGTATTTCTAATCTCTTCTAGGCACGAAAAAAAGAGTTTGTCTACACCTTTGTATTCTTATAGTGTGTAAGTTATTATTATTATTATATTATTATTAGGGCACAACAAATTACGTTTATTGTGAAATTATTTTTGTTCACAGTAGTTACTCATAGTTAACGTTAATAGCTATCGCGACTCACGGCATGAAATTTTCGCATAATGCACCGCTCGATGTAATTTAATTTATTGCCTCTAACACCAAAAACCCACGATCGCTGTGGAGTCGCAAACGTTTAATTGAAAGTCCGTGAGCTTTATATTTCTTATTATTAACTTCGACAATAAGAGTTGTTTGTACTTTTGTACAGGTGATTTTTTACTTACAATTAGCAAAGAGGACACCTTCGATTAGTTGAAAGTGACGTTTCCGAATTTTGCACATAACAATCCCTCGACTTCACTCCTACATATACAAGATTTTCGTTTCATTTTTACGGACAGAAAAACGAATAACAGGGGTCAAGTGCCGACAAATTTGATAAAATCTTCTTCAATCGAGAGCTTTCAATTTGACAAATCTGTCGGCGTTTGCTATTCCAATATTACTGCGTGTTGTATATTGAATATATATATAAATATATAAATAAATATTAAATATTATAAATACTACGATATGAGATTAAATAATAATAATGATTGATATATACTGTGTCAAGGCACTTGGTCTGCAATTCGTAAATATTTCTGATATTTATTTATCTCTTTGCATTCCAAATGCCAAAGACCTGTCGTTATCCGTATTTGAGAAAAAGAAAACACTATGAATCAGAGTGACGTTTACTTAAAAGTTAATGGTTAATTCAACAA
>JAWWEA010000115.1:7158924-7169370 GCA_035222095.1 Andricus quercuspetiolicola | reverse complement strand
CTCTTAATGTCCTGAATTCTTTGAATATTTTGAATTCCCTGAATTCACAGAATTTCTTGAATTCATAGAATTTCTTGAATTCCTTTAATTTTTCTGAATTCTTCTGAATTCTTTGCTTTATTTTAAAGTTCTTGTAATCCAGGGGGATCTCGGAATTCAAGAAATTCCACGAATTCCAAGAATTGGGTAGTTCTGTGAAAAAGTTTAAAAGCATTCCAAACCATTAGGAAAATAAAAAAATAAGTAATAATAATGAAATAAATATATAGATGTAATTTATTTAACATAATTATATATTTCCATTCAGACTATACAGAGTATGTTCAACAATTGATCAAATAAATTAAAAATGAGTCTTAATGTATACAAAAAAAAGTCTACAACTTAAATAATTTCAGATGGGTAATTCAAAATGATAGAAAAATATTGAAGTAACAATTTTATTTAAACAATTTTATTAATACAAATGCAAATTAAATACAATACTATATCTCTGTGATTAATTCATACAACTTAATTTTATTAGTTTTTTTTAAATTGTGTTTAATAATGGATTTTTTAATTATTTATGTTTTTAATGTTATGAAATAAAAATCCAGAAACATGAACGCTTGCAGAGCGCACTTGCATTTTCTGTTAGTGAATAAACAATGTTTAATGTTAAACATTCACAATTAATGGTTGGCATTCTTCGGGCAAAACGCATTCGAAACTAGTACCAGATTTTTTTATGCGACCATCAATACACACACAGCCACGTCGACAAACCTGTTAAAAAATAATTAATTTCAATTTTGTATTAAATGATAAACGATATTTGTACTTTTTTTGTCTTAATATAAAAGTGAGAAACGTCTGTTTCATCAAAACTTACTGCCGGGCAAATAATGGGGTCAGGATTTTTATAATTATCGCATGTTGTTTTGCATCCTGATCCGCATGTTGTCCAGGCTGCATATGGTCCGCAATCTCGGATTGGTTCAGGACGTATTGGGGAAACTGAGAGAAAAATTATATTTAAATATTTTTATTTTCATTAAAATATTTTTATTTCTATTTAAACAATCACATGATCTACACTACCGCTGGATAGTATCGGTCCCCTATCCGGGCAAACTATTAAAAATTAGACTTGACTTTGAAAGGTGATAGCGTCGTCCAGAATATAGAAGAAATTTTTGTTTTAAATAGTTAGAAAGCTTATTAAATTTTGAGTTTAATGAGCCTTAGTCGAAGCAATTTGGTCTTTTGGGTATTGAGTTATCACGTGAGAAAGACAAGAAAAAATGCCGATTATTAAGAAATTTTGTACATGAACTTCAACTCTTGGCAAGAGCTAGGAAATTGAAGGCATCAATTTTATATTCATCAAAAGTGATGCTTAGGATGTTCATTTTCATTTAAATCAATAAACATTGAAAAATCTCTACGGGATCATATCTTTTTTTGTGCGAGCGGGCTAAATCTGAAATACGTTACCTAGCTTCTGCCAAGAGTTGAAGTGAAGGTACAAAAATCCTTAAAAATCGGAATTTTATTTTTTGTCTTTCTCACGTGATAACTTGATAACCACGAGGTCAAATTACCTCAGCAGGGGCTCATTTAACGCAGAATTTAATAAGCTTTCCAATGGAATTAACAAATATTTTTTATCTTCATTCTGCACAAAGTTATCACCTTTTAAAGTCAAGGATAATTTCGAATATATCACCCGGTTAGTACAAAAAAATTATTACAATTGAAGAATCAAACCGACCATGATAATGAATGAATGTATAAATAGTACTTTACTTACACGCAGATGCAACTCCAACGATGAGTAAAATAATAAAAATGGGAGACATTGTGATAACCTTGGTAGTAGCTCTTTGAAGTTCTGAAATGAACTAGAATATTGATTCCAAATGCGAAAGCTTTTTATACGGTAGCTGCTTGTGACTTTTAAATTTTTAATTAGTTCGGTATTTCCCTGGAAGTCAACAAAAAAATTTTATGAGGAAAAAATGTGATTCCCGCAGATCAATGTTTGCTTGTAGCATCAAAAGTGGAGCGTGAGTGTGAAATGATTGAGGAAACTGTTTGACATTCGACTTTATTTACTGGCAGCAAATACAAGCACACGAAGCATGCGTTCATGTTTCTGAATTTTTATTTCGGAAAATTAAAAATATAAATAACTAAAAAATCCATTATTAAACAAAATTTCAAATATTTGACTTCAAAAATTTTTTAAAACAATAATTATTAATTAAGAATTTTAAATTGGAAGCGTTTAAAATTTAAAAAAATATTTTGAACGATTTTCAATTGGAAAAGTTCCGAATCAAACAATTTTAGGTTTCAGAATAATATAATCTAAAATTATTTTATGAAAAATAATTAAATCTAAACAAAATTTTAAATTTTCCTAAGATAAAAAAAAATAATAATCTTACGGGCAAATTGATTAGACAGATTTTCCTCTGATCAAAAAATAAATTCAGCGTTATTTTCACCCTTAAAAATGGAAAAATGCTCTATTATGAGCTATCAAAATTTAATTATTCTACAAATAGTCTCAAAATAAAAATTAATTTTAAATGGAAAAAATTACAATTGAAAACATTTCTGCTACAGATCGTTGAAAATTAAACGAATCCGAACTTAATTTGAGATTGAAATAATTTTTATTCACCAAGAATTGTGGTATTAAACCTTTTTCATACTTAAACCCTTTGAAATTCAAATTATTTTAAGAAAATTTAAATCAATTAAATATTACAAATTTCCAAATTGTTATTTATACTTCCAAAGATCTGTTTGAATCTATTTTCATTTTTAACAACGCAATTTTCAACTTTTTAATTTCAAATCGTATAATTTCTAACTAAAAATCTGGCAATTTTGAAATATTACAATGAAAAATAAATATTTGAAAAAACGATACAAAACAAGATCGCTGTGATTCCAATTTTTGATGTTGCATAATTTTAGGCCTTTAATTTGAAATTGCTTTTTTCTTTTTAGTTTAGGATGTCACATATTTTGAACCATTTTTAAATAAAAAATGATTCAATTGTCAAAACATAGTTCTAGAATCTTCTCATATTTAGGGCTTCAATATGAGAAATTATTGTCGTAAACTTAATTTTTTTAAATTTTTTGTAGAGGCATTTGATGTAAAAATATTTGAATTGAAAATTCTTTAAACTCAAAATTGGGCAACTAACAAGTCTTTTAATTTAATATTCTACGAATTTTAAATTGAAAATCTTCAAAATTGCAGAACTTTAAACAGTTAATAATAAAAGTGAATGAGTTTTTAATTTTCACAATTAATCATTAAAAATGTCTGTAATTTTGATGATTTACTTGAGAATTTTCTTTAATTGGTAAGATTGAGAATTCGAAACTGGACTTTTTATTTTCGAAAACATTTAAATGTAGGAATTTTTATTTATACATCTTCAAAATTGAAGAATTTTAAACTGAATGTCTTCAAGAATTTTACATTGAAATTCTTCAAAATTGAAGAATTTTAAATTGAAAATCTTCAAAATTGAAGAATTTTAATTTTCAAACAGCCGAATTGAACAATTTTAAATGAAAAATCTACAAAATTAAAGAATTTTAAATAGAAAATCTTCAACATTGAATTATTTTAAATTGAAAATCTGCAAAATTGAGGAATTTCAAATTGCAAATAGCCAAATTGAAGAATTTTTAATTGAAAATCTGCAAAATTAAAGAATTTTAAATTTCAAATTCACAAATTCAAGAATTTTAAATTAAAAATCTGTAAGATTGAAGAATTTTAAATTGCAACTAGCCAAATTGAAGAATTTTCAATCGAAAATCTTCAAAATTGAAGAATTTTAATTTTCAAACAGCCAAATTGAAGAATTTTAAATTGAAAATTTTTAATTTTTTTAAGTTGTAAATCATCAAGATTGAAGAATTTTAATTTGAAAATCTTCAAAATTGAAGAATTTTAAATCGGAAATCTGCAAAATTGAAGAATTTTAAATTGAAAATCTTCAAAATTGAGGAATTTTAAATTGAAAATCTTCAATATTGAACAACTTTAAATTGAAAATCCTTAAAATTGAAGAATTTTTAATGTAAAATCTGCAAAATCGATGAATTTTTTGCAAATAGCAAAATTGAAGAATTTTAAATTGAAAATCTGCAAAATTGAAGAATTTTAAATTAAATATCTTCAAAGTTGAAGTATTTCAAATTGAAGATCTGCAAAATTGAGGAATTTCAAATTGCAAATAGCCAAATTGAAGAGTTTTTAATTGAAAATCTGCAAAATTGAAGAATTTTAAATTGCAAATAGCTAAATTAAGGAATTTTAAATAAAAAATCTTCAAAATTGAAGAATTTTTAATTGAAAGTCTTTGAGATTGAAGAATTTTAAATTTAAAATCTTCAAAATGAAGGAAGTTTAAATTAAAATCTTCAAGATTGAACAATTTTAAACTAAAGATCTTCAAAATTGAAGAATTTTGAATTGAAAATCTTCAAAATTGAAGAATTGTAAATTGTACATCTTTAAAGTTGAAGAGTTTTTAATTTTGCAATTAACAAGTAAAAATTTCTGTAATTTTGATGATTTACATTCAAAATCTCTCCAGTTTGGAAGATTTAAAATTCAAAGCTTGACTTTTAATTTTCAAAATCATCAAAATTTACGACATTTTTTTATGCATCTCTAAAATAGTAAAGCTTAAGTGTTTTCAATTGTAACTCTTTTAAATTGCAGAAATTTAAATAAAAAATTTTTGTGATTAGAGATTTTTTAATTTTGACAACTAAAAATTTAAAATTATGCAAGTTTAAGATTTTACAATATTAAAAAGCGATCATTTTGAAGATTTACGTCAGAAATTTCTTCAATTTGTAAGATTTGGAATTGAAAACTTGACTTCTGATTTCCGAAATCATTAAAATTTATGAACTTTTTTTGTACGTCTTTAAAATTGAAGATTTTTTAATTTTGACAATTTACAATTAAAAATTATGCAAGTTTCATGGATCGCAATAAAAAAAATTTAAACATAGCGAGCTTATTTTGTAATTTTTTTTAATTTTTAATTTTCAATCAAATATTTTCAAATTATCCGATTTCTTGTTGGAGATTTACAAAAATGAATCCTTCAAAATTGAAAAATATTTGATTGGAAAATTGCAGAAATGAAAAATAATTCTAAATGAAGCATTGAAAATTATCCGGTTTGAAATTGAAAAGTTAAAATTGTTGTTGCTAAAAATGGAAATAAATTCAAATAGATTTTCAAGAGTATAAAAAACAATTTGAAAATTTTTAATACGCAACCGATTTAAATTTTCTTTAAATAATTAAAATTTTTAAGGTCTTGAGCATGAACAATTTTTCATATAACAATTTTTGTGAACTATAAATTATTTAAGTTATTTAATTATTTAATTATTTAAGATCTCGTAGCAGAAATTTTTTCAGCTGTAATTTTTCCCATTTAAAATTACTTTTATGAACGTTTTTTTAAATAAATCAATTTCCATGCTCATAATTGCCATTTTTTGTATTTTTAACTGCGAAAATGACGATGGAATTATTTTTTGACCTTAGAAAAAATTGTCTAATTAATTTTAAGTTTAAATTATAATTTATTTTATGTAATGAAAATATTAAATTTAAAGATTTCTTTAAATTATTGAAATATGCAAAATAAAAAATAAAAATAAAATGAAATATAAATATAAAACTTAGAAATATTCAATTTAATTTTGAATTTCAAATTACCTTCCAATCGCTTCGAATTGAAAATTATTTAAATTCATAAGTTTTCAATTTTAAATTAGTCAGTTTTGACTGCTTCTAATTAGAAATGATAAAATTTCAATTTCTTTGAATTTTAATTAATCTAATTTTGAAAATTCTAATTTGAAAATATTGAATTATTCACGTTTAGAAATTGTCCTATTTCCGAAATATGATTCTGAAATAGTTAAATTTCGAGATTCGTAAAATTAAAATAAAATCTTTCAATTTTGAACACTTTAAATTAGAAATGATACGAGTTAAATTCTTTTCATTCCATTCGGAGTATTGTCTTTTAATAAAAATTTTACCTAATCTAAAATTGTTAATTTGGAACTTTTTCAATGTCAAATCATTCAATATGTTTTCATTAAGTTTAAAACCCTTGCAATTCAAAATTATTAATTATTAATTATTATTCAAAAAAAAATTAAGCCTAATATTTAAAACTTTGTTTATTAATGGATTTTTAAATTATTTATATTTTTAATTTTATTAAATAAAAATCCATTAACATGAACGCACGCTTCACATGCTTGTATTCCCTGCTAGCAAATAAATCAAGTTGAATGTAAAACAGTTATAATAAACATTAAACACAATCCACTCTTGATACAGCAAACAAACATTAATCTGGGGAAATCACATTCAATTTTTCCTCGTAAATTTTTTTCTTGAATTTCAGGGGAATACCGAACTGATTAAAAATTTAAAAATTTATTTAAAGTTTTGTAATTACGTATGGTTTTTTAATAATTAAATTTTGAAGATATACAATTAGAAAATCTTCATTTTTATTGATTTGCAGTTTAAAATTCTTCAAATTGGAATATTTACAATTACAAGCACTTTATTTTAAATATTATTAATAAAATTTTTAAAAATTGTAAGAGTTTGAACATCAAAAGTCAAGTTTTCAATTCTAAATTTTCCAAATTGAAGAAATTTCGCATGTAAATCATCATAATTACAGAATTTTTAATTCTAAAACCTAAAATTTGCATAATTTTCAATTGTAAATAGTTCAAATTGAAAAATCTCAATGTTAGGGTTTAACAATCAAATTTCTATAATTTTAAAGTTTCAATTAAAAATTCTTGAACTTTGAAAATAAAGAATTGCAAATTATTCAATTTCAAAAATTTTTATTTTCAAGGTACGTAATGAATTTTTTTTTGCTGAATACTTCAATTTTGAAGATTTACGATTTGAAATTTTCAAGTTTTGATGATTTTTATGATTCTGGAAATCGAAAGTCAAGTTTTCGACTCTAAATCTTCCAAATTGAAGAAATTTTAATTATAAATCATCAAGATTACAAAATTTCCAATTGTAAAACTTAAAATTTGCATAATTTTCTATTGTAAATAGTTCAAATTAAAAAATCTCCAATTCTAGAGATTGACAAAAAAATTTCTACAATTTTAGAGTTTTAATTAAAAATTCTTCAATTTTGAAAATATAGAATTACAAATTATTCAATTTTAAAGATTTATGTTTTCAAGGTATGTAATTTCGAACATATTTTTGTTGTTGAATAGTTCAATTTTGAAGATTTACAATTTAAAATTCTTCACTTTTTATGATTTTTATAATTCTGGAAATTCAAAATTAAGTTTTCAATTCTAAATCTTCCAAATTGAGAAAATTTCGAATACAAATCATCAAAATTAAAAAATACTCGTAAAAATGAAAATTTGTAGAATTTTCTATTGTAAATAGTTAAAATGAAAAATTCTTCGATTTTAGAGATTAGCAACAATATTTCTGCAATTTTAGAGATTCAATTAAAAATTCTCGAATTTTGGAAATATGTAATTACAAATTATTCAATTCTCAAGATTCATATTTTCAGGGTGCATAGTTTGGAATATTTTTCTTTATGTAATGTTTCAATTTTGAAGATTTACAATTTTAAATCCTTCAGTTTTTATGATTTTTATGATTCTGGAAATTAAAAGTCAAGGTTTCAATTCTAAATCTTCCAAATTGAAGAAATTTCGAATACAGATCATCAAAATTACAAAATACTCACATTTAAAAATTAAAATTTGCATAATTTTCTATTGTAAATAGTTCAGATTAAAAATTCTTCAATTTTAGTGATTAGCAACAATATTTCTGCAATTTTCGAGTTTTAATTAAAAATTCTCGAATTTTGGAAATTTGGAATTACAAATTATTCGATTTTGAAGATTCATATTTTCAAGGTGTATAGTTTGGAACATTTTTCTTTCTGGAATGTTTCAATTTTGAAGATTCACAATTTAAAATCCTTCAGTTTTGATGATTTTTATGATTCTGGAAATTAAAAATGAAGTTTTCAATTCTAGATCTTACTATTAAATTTGAGGATAAATGAAATAATGAACGCTAATATTTTAGAGAAAATGAATTTTAGATTGGAAAGCTCAACTGTTTTGAAAACATATCAAATTTGGGAACATTTTCGGAAACTTTGAAAAGATGTACACATTTTTTTATCTACCACTAATCTGCTGAAGGCTGTTGCCCTTCTCAGTATGCAACGCAAACCAACCATGACTCTTTCGGTTCTATTTCTGTCCCTACACTTATCCTCCATTGATAGAAGTTTAGTGGGACTGACTTTATAACTAGACTCTTCATCTTACGACGATGCAATGAATAATCAAAACAATAAAGACCTTGGAATGGATTGAAACTTTGGTTGATGAAAGGCATGCATCCAGTAAAGGTAAAGGTAACATTTCAGGCGAACTATGGTCAGGAGTAGATAACGAATTACATGGTTGCCAAGGAGTCAGTTTGATTATGTATGAGAGAGCAAGGCAACATGTCAAGAAGCATGGATTTGTATCTCCCATATTGTTGTATGTCATAGTGAAAGTGGGAATCGAAAGATTATTTACCATAGCAGGCTACGCCCCAGTTTATGGTGAAAGGAGTTAAATGAAAGACACCTTCTGGGACACTTCAAATGCTACTATAGGAACTTGTGAAAATGGGGAAAGAATCATTGTACCAGGAGATATGATTGCATTGGTTGGAGTCCAACGTCAGTGAACGGGAACGGTTGTAGGTAATTTTGGGAATCCAAAAACAAATGGAAACGGAGGCTTGAGAGGCGCTTATATGCAAAAAAGCTATGGAGGGCGCAAGTACTATACTCCGGGATATCATTTTTAGGAGTACGGCTAAAGTGTGTGGTACTGCGGTTGTAGGAAGAATGTCTGGTGATGCGTGGTGAAATTATGAAAGTATGACGTTTGAAGAAAAGGGTTAAAAAATAGTATGCAACATAAAAGTGACAGTGTTGATTTATTTTTTTCAAATTCTTATAATTCTTGACATATATGTAACACATTTTTTTATATTTAAGAAAGCGAGCTTAAAAGCATCATCAAGATACTTGAACACTGGCTAAAAATTTTCCATGTTACTATTCACAGGAAGTAACTGTAGCTGCAATTACTTCCTCTGTTGAAGGAACTTCCTTAACACTGAATCTGATTTCAAATGGTGCTAAAGTAAGATAAAAATTATTGTTATGTTAATCTAACATGAGAATTTGATACCCCAGTTCAAACTAAAGATTTTCCGTTCAATTGCAACAATTTCAAGTGAAAGCAGAATTTTATGAGATGTCAAGCTGACGTATCCTAAAAAATTATCAAATTGGATTGTTGAAAAAAAATGGAAAAAGTGAATAAATAAATTCGAAGATTATTATTAATTTATTATTTATGCATGTTACACAGCTTCAAGAAAATGTTACATTGGAATATTTATTTCAATCGACATTATTACTTTGGTTAATTTTTGTTTATTTATTACGAAAACTTATTTACTACAATCTCGAGGCTTGACACATTTACCAGTTTTAGTGTCTCTTATATATCCTTTGTCATTTCTGCACGTGCATCCTTTTGAACACAACTGTTAAAAAATGTAAAATTTAGTAAAAATCTGCAACATTTTATAATGATACATTGACATTTGAAACCAAATGTACAATAAAGGTTGAAATAAATAATAAATTATAAAATAAAATTCAAACAATATTGCAAGGAAAAAGATGTGTGCTGTTAGCAATCACTTTTCCCCCTTTTTTCTTTACTGTGAATTACAATTAATTTGCTGTGAAATTAATTTATTATTTACCTAGTCGAAAGAGAAATAACATCATTTTTATAATTGATAATTATTGTATGTATTTAAATTTATTCTAAACTTACATAGAAACAAGTTGGAGGTGGAGTAATTTGGTAATTAGCGCATGTTTTTTGACAAACATTTGTACATGAAGTCCCAGCCCAAATAGCATTCGGACCACAATTTGGAAGTTCTATAATGTGAATGTTTCCAGAAGAAAAATTATTATTATAAATATTTTGCAGTTGTAAAATATTGAATAGATACCAATTGAAAATATTACTCACGCGCAGAAGCGACTGCAGCAGCAATCAATAAAACAATAACAATTGGAGACATTGTCTTTTCAAGTTAAAGAACGAAAGTTGAACTGACGTTTTTTCAATTCATGATGCCTTTTATACCACCAATGTTTAAAAATTTGCAACGACATTCAAGTGTTTAATTTTCCTTGTTCTAAGAGGTATAATGATATGAAAAAAAATTCTTCCTTCACTGTTATCTCCCAGACATTTTGCCACTGCGTA
>JAWWEA010000115.1:6427753-6438895 GCA_035222095.1 Andricus quercuspetiolicola | reverse complement strand
AAGAATGATTTAAAATGTTTTATTGTAGTAACCTCAATTGGCTGCAATAGCTACGAAATTTATTGTTAGTTATTTTTGTGAAGTTATGATTTGAAATAAGTTCTTCTTCAAGAAAATATAAAGCACGATCTAATCGGATGCTATCAAATGTCGGTACAACGTCTAAGGAAATTATTGATTGGGCTTTGTGAGCACTGATGATTTTCAGAATATCTTCAGGCTTCCAAAATTTTTTATGAATAAGCTAGTGTTTATAGAAACTGGCAGCAAATTATTCAAAATGTTTCAAGATAAACGATAAGCTGGAGAAGAAATTGTGGCAACAATCAGTCTCCAAGTTGAATTTTTTTTGTGGACCTTTGGGAAAGCATACGATTTGCTGTGACACTATTGTGAGTTTTTAAACGGTATGCATACGGATCATTAATTAAAGTTTTATTTTTCCATCTAATAGGTATATTATTACATTTATTTTCAATTCGTAGAACTATAATAGTTTTTATTTTTTCACACAAAATATCATTCTTAAGAATGTTCTAAAGTGTTTTATTATAGTCATCTCCATTACTTGCAGCAGATAAGCAATTTCATGTTAGTCACTTTTTCGAAGGTATCGTTTGAAATAAGTCTTTCTTCAATAAAATGAAAAGCATGATGTATTCAGATGCTATCAAACATCAATGCAACGTCTAAGAAAATTATTGAATGTGTTTTGGCTATATTCATATTTTTTATAATATCTTCAAGTCCCTAACTACTTTTTATAACTAAGCTAGTGTTTATAGAAACTGACTTAAAATTACATAAAATATATTGAAAAAAACGTAGTATCAAACTACTTTTTATTTTTATACACTAAGTACCATTCTTAAATATGTTTAAAAAATGTCTTATTACAGTCTCTGTTGGTAGCAACAGCTAGGCAATTCATTGTTAGTCACTTTTGCGAAGCTATCGTTTAAAATAAGTCTTTCTTCAATAAAATGAAAAGCAGGATCTAGTCGGATGCTACCAAGTATCGATGCAACGTCTAAGGAAATTATTGAATATTTTTTAGCCATACTGATATTTTTTTAATATCTTCAAGTCCCCAGATACTTTTTATAACTGAACTACTGTTCATAAGTACTGGCTGCAAATTATTCAAAATATTTTAAGATAAACGATAAGCATGCAAAGAAACTGTGGAAGCAATCAGTCTCCAAGTTAAATTTTGTGTGTGGACCTTTGGGAAAGCATAAGATTTGCTGTAACACTATTGTGAGTTTTTAAACGGTATGCACATTAATCATTAACTAATCTTTTGTTTTTTCATCTAATACGTATATTATTACATTCCTTTGAAACTGGTAGAACCATACTAGGTTTTATTTTTCATACAAAATATCATTATTAAGAATTTAAAAAAATGTTTTATTATAGCCATCTCTATTAGTTGCAACAGCTAAGCAATTCAGTGTTAGTTATTTTTGCGAAATTATTGTTTAAAACGAGTTTTTCCTCAATAGGATAAAAAGCAGGATTTAGTCGGATGCTATCAAACATCAATGGAACTTATAAGGAAATTATTGAATATGTTTTAGGTATATTGGTATTTTCATAATATCTTCAAATCCCCAGATACTTTTTATAACTAAACTAGTGTTTATAGAAACTGACTTAAAATTATGTAAAATATATTAATGAAAACTGTAAGTAGGAGAAGAAGCCAAAGAAACAATCAGCCTCCAAATTTAATTTTGTTTGTGGACCTTTGGAAGGGTATAAGATTTGCTGAAGCAATATTGTGAGTTTTTGAACAGCATCCACTTTCAACATTAATTTATCTTATGTTCTCTAATCTAATAGGTGTATTACTACATTTATCTTTCATTGTTAAAACCAGAATATTTTTTGTGTTTTTATACAGAACAACATTTTTAAGAATGTTTCAAACTGTTTTATTGTAGTCATCTGTATTAGCTGCAACATCTAAATAATTCATTGTTAGTTAGTTATTTGCGTTAATTTTTTATTTAAAATAGGTTTTTCTTCAATGGAATGAAAAGCATGATCTAGTAGTATGCTTTCGAACAATGGTGCAACGTCTAAAAAAATGATGGAATGGGTTTTAGGTTTATTGATGTTTTTGAGAATATCCTAAAGTTCCCAACTATTCTTTATGAATAAAATACTGTTGATAGAAACTAGCTTCAAGTTGTTTTCAATATATTAAGATAAGCGATAAGTAGGAGGAGAAACTGTAGAAACAATCAGTCCCCAAGTTGAATTTGGTTTGTGGACCTTTGTGTCTAGCTATATTATTACATTTATTTTCAGTTGTTAGAACCATAATAGTTTTTATGTTTCTATACAGAACATCATTCTCAGGAATGTTTGAAATTATTTTGTTATACTCATCTCTATTAGCTGCGACAGGTAAATTGCCCTAATCAGTTTCGTACAAAAATTAAATCTTTGTGATCCTTTTAGAAAGTTCCAACTAACTTAAAAGATTTTTGCAACCAAACCGTTGATTCGCATTTTATTACCAATTGAAGAAACACTAGTTTTGTTACCTAAAGCTAAAGTTCGACTTATTGTTACTACATTTAGGTTGACTTTAACGATGGCTCTGTTTGTTTTAACTTTTGTTGACCGTAAGTCGGAGTGAATCACTTCTTCAATCCATAACACTGCTATCTGGTAAACAAATGTTCTAGCCTTAATCTGGTATGTAATAACATCCCCACTTGTTTATCAATTATCAATATCATGACTTCAAACAATTTCCTATCCACCTCATGCTTGCTTGCTCTATTGATTTGATACAATCAAGAATAGAGAACGTAAGGTATCATATTTACTTAAGAAAGTTTTCATGTTCTAGAAGCTTCCGGAATATAATCTCCTATATACTCAGTACACTGTAGGCTACCCGGTTATTTATAAAACTGCTGAGATAAAAGTTGACTTGAAATACGCTTACAGATAGGAGACGAGCTTTTAAATTTTCAAGCAGAGATTAAAAGTTGCCCGTGTCACTCGCTTATATTACTCATTTTCCATCGCATCGTTCACTTTGTGGATGCTCGGAATTTCAAATCAGGAGCAGCTACATTGAAATTTGAAAAACACGTGCACAGCCGGCAAGGTACCAAAATAGTAAAATACCCACTTGAAATGGAAAGACACCAAATGTATCTAGAGAAGGAGTAAACAGAGCAACTTCGCCAAGCTTGTGGTTCAATATAAATGTAAATTGGAACAGATTCGTGTGCAATGAGCCTGTTCTGCTGGATCCTAGTTCCTTCAGTATTTTCCAGAACGGCCTATCTAGCAATGCTCGCAATAAGGCTACCTGCTGGTAATATTGGCTCTACTGGATGATGAACTTGCATAAAAATGCTCCTCGGCTCTCGAAAATGTTGGAAACTTTTACCAAATCTTCTTGCGTATCAAGATGATACATTTTTGAGTTGTCTGGTGGAAAATTCGTAATACATACAATAGTCCTTATTTACTTTTTTCGAAATCATTTGCTCCCATTTGCGATTATGGTCCGAAGGTCCAACAATAAAATGTTCTCCAAATTTTAGACGATCAGTTAATATTTACTGATGGTTAAAAGAATCTGGTAATCCGCTGGAGTGCTCGGTTATCCATACTGGTAATCCGGTGGCGTCCGATGCAATCTAGAGTAATCCACTTGTAATCCAAACTAATTGAGGGTAATCCACTTCTTATCCAGGTCACTTAAAATAATTTGAGTAATCCGAATAATTAACTTCTAATACAAACTAATCCAGGTAATTTGAAGTAATTGAAGTAATCTCTTATCTTCTATATTGATGAATGATGATGAAAATTGGTCTTTTTACGTAGAAAATAATTCTTGGTTTGAAATACATGCTCTTAATTAAAAATTCAACTATTTGTTGAAACACTGTTTTACTTTGAAATGAATTTAAATGTATTGTTAAAAAAATTTGTTTTGGTTGAAAATTCATATAATTTGTTAAATGTTCGTTGTTTTTAGTGTAAGATTAATCTTTTTGCTTAGAAATTTATATTTTTGATTAATAATTGAACTACTTTCGTTAAAATTTTGCTATTTCGTTAAATATTTTTTCTTCTAGAAAAATAATTTTTTTAATGATATTGTTGACTATTCCATTTTTGATTGTTAGTATATCTTTTTTTGTTGGAAATTCAAGTATGCGGCTGAAAATGAATGCATTTTGTCAGAAATTTGTGTCTTTTGGTAAGAAATCAATCATCTTGGTTGAAAATTGAACTATTTTGTTGAAAATTCGTTTGCTTTTTTGGGCAAACCCCTTATTTTTTTAATTAACTATTTGGTTGAAAATTCATCTATTTTATTAAAAATGCGTATTTTTTGTTAAAAAATGAACCTTCTTGCTTGAGAATTTATATATTTGGTTGAAAATTCAACCACTTTGTTAGAACATTCTACCATCTGGTTAAAAATGAGCTCTTATGTTAAAAATTCGTATTTTTGATATAAAATTAAACTTTATGCTTTAAAATTGATATTGTTATTTACATATTAAACCATTTTATTCAAACAGTCAAAAAAGGAAGAAAGGTTCCTCAAATTGTCGAATTTTCAACAAAAGAGTTGATTTTTCCTAAACAATTGGATTTTCAACAAAAAAGTTGATTTTCAACAAAACAGTTGGATTTTTAACAAAAAAGTTGATTTTCAACGAAACAGTTAAATTTTCAACAAAAACGTTGATATTAATTTTTTTGAGCTGAAAGCGTTAACTCTTCCATTTTTGATTGTCAATATATCTTTCTTAGTTGAAAATTTAACTATGTGGTGCAACATTAATTTTTTTCTTTAAAATTTGTACCATTTAGTAAAAATTAATCTTGTTGGTGGAAATTCTTATTTTTGCTTGAAAATTTAACTAGTTGAAAATATCTTGTTTTTTGTTTAGTAAAAACCCAACTTTTTAAATTGAAAAATATGATAATTCCATCCTTGGTTAAATTTTTAGTATTTTGCTAAAAGTTCAACAATTTTGTAAAAAATCTTTTTTTGGTTTGAAAATTCGACTATTTTGGTAGAAAATTCAACTGATTGGTTAACAATTAACTTTTATTTGAAATTTCATGTATTTTGTTGAAAAGTAATTTTTTTGGTAGAAGATGATCTTGCTTGAAAATTCATATTTTTAGTTGAAAATTGAACTGCACCAGTAAAAAATTTGACTATTTTGTTAAATAGCTTTTTTGTTAGAGAGTCTTTTTTTAAAAAGTTATTTTTTAGCTGAAAATGTTAAATATTCCATTTTTGATTCAAAATTTATCTTTTTCAGTTAAAAACTGAACTATTCGGTTAAAAGTGTATCTTTTTTAGTTGGAAGTTCATGCATTTCATTGAAAATTAATCTTTTGTGACAGAAAATTACTCTCCTTCGTTTTAAAATTTATTTATTTATACAATTCAAATTATTTTTCAAAATTCAATTATTCAGATAAACGTTCAAAAATTGCAGAAGTGAGTAAAAAAATGATTTATTTTTACAATTTTCCCTATTTTAACTAAAAAAATTGTCAATTAAAAAAAATTTTCGCTTCGCAACTCAAAACTTAATTTTTTAATAAATTTTTTCCCTTTTAAATTTAAAAAAAAATTAGTTATTTTTGCAATTTTCTAAATAAAAAAATGGTCTTATTTTTAATTTCCCTTTTTCAAGTCGTATAATTGTCCACTTTTTTTACTTTACTTAATTTGTCCTAGAAAATTTTTTATTAAGAATGTTTGCCCCTTGTAAGATAATTTTTTTTTTGATTTCCTCTCTTTAAACTAAAAAAATTGTTCACGTCTTACGTTCTCCCCCTTTAAACCCGGAAAAATATTTCTTTTTTAACACATTCAACCAGCCACTGTGCATCACTTCTGTGATTTTTAATATTTATCATAACTATCAACCAAAGAGTTTATTTTCAACCAGATGGTTTAATTTTCAACCAATAGTTGAATGTTGTTAAAAAATAACTGAATTTTTCACCAGGAAAAACGTATTTGCAACAAAACATTTTAATTTTTATTAAAAAATGATAACTTTTTAAGATAATTGTTAAAGTTTAATGAAAGTAATTCAATATGCAACCAAATAGTTACATTTTTGTCTAAAAATTATAAAATTACTAATCAAGGAGATACATTTTCAACAAGAGATTAATTTTTCAATAAAAAAGTTTATTTTCAAGCAAACAGTTAAATTTTTATCAAAAAATTCGATTTTCAATCAAACAGTTAAATTTTTAACATAAAGTTGATTTTCCACCAAACAGTTGAATTCTTAACAAAAAAGTTGATTTTCAACCAAACAGTTCAATTTCCAATAAAAACGATGATTTTCAACCAAACAGATGAACTTTTAACAAAAAAATTGATTTTGAACCAAATAGTTGAAATTTTATTTTAAAAAGTTGACTTTCAACCAACTAGTTGAATTCTTAACAAAAAAGTTGATTTTGAACCAAACAGTTGAATTATCAATAAAAAAGTTGATTTTCAACCAAACAGTTAAATTTTCAACAAAAAAGTTTGCTTTTAAACAAACAGTTGAATTTTTAACAAAAAAGTTGACTTTCAACCAAACAGTTGAATTCTTAACAAAAAAGTTGATTTTAAACCAAACAGTTGAATTCCTTACGAAAAAGTTGACTTCCGCCCAAATAGTTGAATCCTTTACAAAAAAGTTGATTCTCAACCAGACAGTTGAATTTTCAATAAAAAATATGATTTTCAACCAAGCAGTTGAATAAAAAAAAGTTTACTTTTAAAGAAACCGTTGAATTGTTAACAAAAAAGTTGAATTCTTAACAAAAAACTTGTTTTTCAGCGACACAGTTGAATTCCTTACAAAAAAGTTAACTTCTAGTCAAACAGTTGAATTCTTAACAAAAAAATTGATTTTGAACCAAACAGTTGAATTTTTATTAAAAAAAGTTGACTTTCAACCAAATGGTTAAATTTTTAACAAAAAAGCTGATTTTCAACCAAGCAGTAGAATTCTTAAAAAAAAGTTGATTTTGAACCAAACAGTTGAATTTTCAATAAAAAAGATGATATTCAACCAAACAGCTAAATGTTTAACAAAAAAGTTGACTTTCAACCAACCAGTCGAATTCTTAACGAAAAAGCTGATTTTCAACCCAACAATTGAATTCTTAACAAAAAATTTTATTTTCAAGCAAACAGTTGAACTTTTAACAAAAAAATTGATTTTCAACCAAACAGTTGAATTCTTAATAAAAAAGTTGATTTTCAACCATACAGTTGAATTCTTAACAAAAAAGTTGATTCTCAACCAGACAGTTGAATTTTCAATAAAAAAGATGTTTTTCAACCAAAAAGTTGATTTCTTAACAAAAAAGTTGATTTTCGACCAAACAGTTGCATTTTTGATAAAAACGTTGAGTTTCAACCAAACAGTTAAATTTTTAACAAAAAAGTTGATTTTCAACCAAGCAGTTGAATTCTTAACAAAAAAGTTGATTTTGAACCAAACAGTTGAATTTTCAATAAAAAAGTTGATTTTCAACCAAACAGTTAAATTGTTAACAAAAAAGTTTACTTTCAACCAAACAGATGAACTTTTAAAAAAAAGTTGACTTTCAATCCAACAATTGAATTCTTAACAAAAAATTTTATTTTCAAGGAAACAGTTGAACTTTTAACAAAAAAATTGATTTTGAACCAAACAGTTGAATTTTTATAAAAAAGGTGACTTTCAACCAAACTATTGAATTCTTAACCAAAAAGTTGATTTTGAACCAAACATTTGAATTTTCAATAAAAAAGTTGATTTTCAACCAAACAGTCAAATTGCTAACATAAAAGTTGACTTTCAACCAAACAGATAAACTTTAAAAAAAAAAGTTGACCTTCAACCCAACAATTGAATTCTTAACAAAAAATTTTGTTTTCAAGCAAACAGTTGAACTTTTAACAAAGAAATTGATTTTGAACCAAACAGTTGAATTTTTATAAAAACGGTGACTTTCAACCAAACTATTGAATTTTTAACAACAAATTACATTTTCAACCAAACAGTTGCATTTTTAATAAAAAAGCTGATTTTCATCCAAACAGTTGAATTTTCAACAAAAAAGTTGACTTTCAACCAAACAGTTGAATTTTTTAAAAAAAGGCGACTTTCAACCAAACTATTGAATTCTTAACAACAAACTTGATTTTCAACTAAACAGTTGCATTTTTAATAAAAAAGTTGATTTTCATCCAAACAGTTGAATTTTCAACAAAAAAGTTGACCTTCAACCAAAGAGTTGAATTCTTAGCAAAAAAAATTCATTTTGAACCAAACAGTTAAATTTTCAATAAAAAATTTTATTTTCAACGAAACAGTTGAAATTTTAACAAAAAAATTGATTTTGAACCAAACAGTTGAATTTTTATAAAAAAAGGTGACTTTCAACCAAACTATTGAATTCTTAACAACAAACTTGACATTCAACCAAACAGTTGCATTTTTAATAAAAAAGTTGAGTTTCATCCAAACAGTTGAATTTTCAACAAAAAAGTTGACTTTCAACCAAACAGTTGAATTCTTAACAAAAAAAATTCATTTTGAACCAAACAGTTGAATGTTTAACCTAAAAAGAACGAACTTGAACAAATCATTTTAATTTTCAACTAAAAATGATGACATCTCAGCCAAACTTTTGATGAAAATAATTACATTTCTAGCAAAGTATTACGATTTTGAACCAAAAGAGAATAATTCTCAACTAGTAATAAAATAGTAGACTATATAGTTAAAAAGAATTAGCTTAAAAAAAAAAGTTCTATTCTCTTGTTGGGTTCTATCAATTGATTTTGCATTTAAATAGAAAACCTACAAAAAGTTTAAAAGAGGCAAATATGGAGAAGGCACATATAAATAAGGAGAATTTTTGATAATTTGTAAAGTAAAGAATAATAATTCAAATGAACATTAGAGTTCATTTTTTACACTTTTAAAATGTGAAGTTAGCAAATTGAAGAATTGCAAAAAAGTTAGTTTTTCACTGCACTTTTTGATTTCTGACTAAACAGTTTGAAATCCAGACTACCCAAAATGTGTTTGTCAGACTATCCAAAATTTTAGGTTATGAACTAAAGCTAGTTAAAATAAAAAAATGAAAAGTTGGAAACGATGAGAAGAGTAACCAAATAAACTTTTCTACAGGTTGAATGTTTAAAAATTTAAAAGTAGCAATTACTCGAATTGTTTAAATGTTTAACCATTTGAGCGTGAATCCATAATTTTTATAGTCTCATCATGTTTACCTTGAAGACGACGTCCTCCGGAAATTTCCTGGTAATTTTCCTATTTAGTGCTTTGAAATAGATGTGTTTCAATAAACTTGAAATTAATCAGAGTTGAACGTTTTAAAAAGTTTATCCAAAAAACTTATTTTTTGTTAAAGCACCAGAGCTTAGAACTAGATCGGTATTTGGTCACTTGATGGTTTAAGTCGACATCTTGGAGAAAGTTAGACTATTTTGCAATCCAAAGCTGGGAAACTTCTTAGAACTGGACTTTACCTTTCCCATTACCGTTGACATCGAGTCTAAAGTTGTCAGAACCCTTCTGCCCATCCACCAGTTGACCAAGCCCACCAGAGAGGTAACCACCATCTTCTTGACCATCATATGTTCTGTCGGAGAGGTCGACTTCTGAACCTCGCTGAATTCCTTGAGGAATCGAGTAAGAGACCAGCCCCTCTGAAATCAGATTACATTTCACTTTTATTGATCTGTTTATTTTTCTCTGAAGTTCTTCCTATAAATATTTTGCACATTTTGAAACACCTTATTTCCTTAAACAATAAACTGAGAATTTCATTTTCAAAATGCTCATTAAGGCGATACCCCTACTCCACCGCCTTTCTCCTCTTTCCTCTCCACTACTATAATTTCCCTCCTCACACTTTCCTATATCTCCACCTGCTACTAGCCTCCTATACTCTCCTACCCACCTTAAATTTCCCATTATCTTTGTCCCTTTCCCTCCTTGGGTCACTACTACCTCCATCCTCCCTTCCATACCCTCTCTCCCTACTTCTCTAACTGCCCCTACATCTCCACTCACCACGCACCCCACCCTCCACCTCACATCTTCTCACTTCCACTTTCTTCACAGTCCTTTCCACTCCTCAATTCCACTCCCGCCACTGTCCTTCCCACTTATCACTTCCTTTACTTCCTCTTCCTTAACTTCCTTCCAACACATATTCTTTCCAAATCCTCCCTTCCGTCCTTTACATATCCTTCCTAGCTCCTCACTTTCTATTACTGCTTCTAATTTCCCTCTCCTTACTTTCTCCAATACCGATACTGCCCTCATTTCATAACCCTCAGTTCCTTTCTTTACTTTTCCCATATTTCACCCTAATACCCCTCCACTTTTTGCCTCTATAACTCCACTAACCGTCCAGTCTCTTCCCATACTTCTAATACTATCCCTCATTCTCTACCCATTTTCAATTATTCCTAATAAACCTAATTCCTAATAAACCTAATTCCTAATCAATAAATAATTTCTTTCATACTTCCCCTATATCTCTCGCTTATACTACACAAACTTCACTCTTCGCCCCTCCACTTGACCAACTTCTTTCTCTTCTATTTTCTCCGCTCCTGACTTTCCAACATGTCAATCCTCTTCTCCTACTACCCTTCTCTAGCCCTCACTTCCCCTTCTCTACTCATCCTAATTTATAGTCATTTCACCTACTTCCTCTTACTTACACTCACTCCTCTCACTCCTTCAACCTCATTTCGCTATACTGCGTATACTCTCCTTCCCTTCAGTACCCCTCACTCCCCCTACTTAGGACCCTCTTATTTCCCCTCACCTTTTCTACTTCACCTACCATCATGGTCCAAAATTTCCCCAGATGTATCTTCCCCCCATTTTCCTTTGTTCCCCATAAACCCCTCTCACTACTTCACCTCTTTCCTCTTCCCTTTTTTCTCTTCACTTTCTCTACTCTTACTCTATAATTTTCCTATTTTACCCTATTTTCACTCCTGTAATTTGTTCTCGCTTTCCCTTCTTCCCTTCTTCTCATTTCTCATCATGTCTCATATTTACTCTCCGCAAATTTCATCTC
>JAWWEA010000115.1:6292328-6304107 GCA_035222095.1 Andricus quercuspetiolicola | reverse complement strand
TATTACGCCAAAAGACGCAAGTTACGCAAAAAAGTCTAAAAGAAGATTTGTAGGAGTTTTTGTTTTATCCACAAAAACATGTTTAATTCAATATTTTCTTGAAAACATTATTAAATAAAAAAAAAGTATTTGCAGAAATTAGATGTGTACTTTCATTTATTAAATATTTCTTAAGACTAGTTAGTTCTGATATTTAACAAGGAAACAATAAACTGACTATTTTGAATAGTCAGGGACTATACTTATATCCAGAAGGTAACCGGAAGTAGGTATATTCTATGTTCGAAGAAGAAGCATAACGCATGTCCTTATGGCACTCGCCAAGTTTACATTCGTTTTTCTCGAAATACGATTTTTTAAAATTACAAACTCAAAAATTCCCCAGTGACTCGTCTTTGAACCTAGAGGGTTTCTTTTTAAAATTTTAAATTCCAGGAGCTTATCCTCATATATGCCCCTATTCGTAACCCCACACCGACCCTAAGGGCTCTTTTTATGCGGACGTATAGCCACGTATTCGTTAAAGACTTGGGATATCGTGGGATATCCCTGGCAATTGGACTGAGTATAACATTGGAACATTTATGAGATATCCTCAGGATATGTTGAGACAAGCTCGGAATGTCGCAAGGATATCAAGATTTTCACTTAAGAGGATATTCTTTGCTGTATACTTAGGAGGTTCTGTGATATGCGTGAAGGTTTTCCGTGATTTTAGGAATTATTATGAACTTAAAAAGTTACATATCGGGGATCATTGCCCATGTGGATTACTACACCCCGATTATTGATAGTGCTTTTAGCTTTTTAGACTTTCTAATTATATCTTTGAAAAATAAAATGCCAAATTAAAAACTTATGATTTATGCTCACAAGGTTTACAAAGTACTGTGTCGCAAATGGATTCCTTAACTGTTGTTTTTTCAAGATGAGGAACTATAACGAATTTTAGAAAAGTTGCATGTCAATATCTATCCAACTTCTTAACTTTGAGACACGTGGAGCGAATAAAACTGATGAAGCAACGCAACTTAACAAACATGACATTCAAGATTTCCTAAATTGTATATCTATTGTAAATCTGTACTATCTGTATGCGTTCAAAGCAGGAAACCTGATTGATGTAAAACAAATATATCAGAAAAATAAGGTTCTCCCCTCCAAAAGATTTTGGACGTTTCACTACGTTAACGATTTTCTTCGCACATCAGTTTCTTCTAACTAGAACAAAATGAGGGTCGATGGAACCTTGGTTTTCGCTTCAGCAATTCTCATCAATTCAATTATTGGTAAATAAACAAAGTATTGTAATATATATTTAATAAGAAACCCTCATTCTATTTTTTTGTTCTATACAAAATTAAGTATAAGCAATATTGGTTATTTTAAAGAGTCAGTAAAGGAGAAGGCAAACCCATTACCAAGCGGGATAAATTTTTTCAATAAAAGGAATGATTATTCAATAATTTGAAGTACGTAAGCATGTCACGTTGTCTTTAAATTTGAATTTTTTGCCCACAAAGTACCTTTTCTAACATTTTTTTTTGTAATGAGAATGATATCGAAGCAAGATATGAAAAAAGTGGAGAAATCAAAATCATTGCTCAAATGTATTGCTACAAAAATACCCTTTTGCTATTCCTTACTCCCTCTCCGATAGAGAAGTTATAAAAAATTGAAATGGATTCAAATAATTAAAAAATAATTCTTCTTTTAAAAAAAATCTGATTGCTTCTTTCAGCCTGAAAATAAAAAATGTTTTTCCAGCGAACGTATCATTCTGAACATGTATAATCACATAATTATTACCTGATCAGTTAATGATGATTCGCAGGATTAGAGATTTTTATAAAATCAGAAATTACATACATTTCACTGAGGAAGTTTGGTCACATTTAAAATCCTTTGAAACCTTTTAAGCATTTCGAACCTTCCGAAAATTTTAGAAATGCCTTTCAGTCTTCTGAAAGCTCGTGAAATCTCATTAAGTTTACGCGTAATTTCATAAATCCCCTCAAATAATTTTAATTATTCCGTAAACTTTTGAAATTCGTCGCAATCAATCAATAATTTTTGAAAGTCCATAAATTCATATAAATTTTGATGATTCCTTTAAAAGAATTTTTCATTTTCTAGAAATTCTCTGAAATTTCTTTAAATGTTCAGAAACCACTTGGAATCCTGTAAGACACTTTAAAATCTTCCCAAATTTCGTAAAATCTTGTGAAATCCCTTGAAATATTTACACCTATGTAGACCCTTAGAAGTTTTGTAATATTCCGTAAAATATTTTGAATTCAATCATAACTAAGTTAAGTAGTGATTCGTCGTATGGCGGAGAGTCTATTTATAACGTCAGTCCCACCAAACTTCGGTTGGTGAAGGGGGAGGGGTGGGGACAGAATGGGAACCGAGGGAGTCGCAATTGGTTGGTGTTTTATGCTGAGAAGGTCAACAGCCTTCAGCAGCGTTGTCTTAAGTGGGAGTTCATATTATAGAATTCCTTAAAATTCTAAGAAGTTTGAAATTTTCTAAAATCTGGGATTTTTTGTCTTTTTTTTGTGTGTGGGGTTTCGCTTTCGAAGGACCAACTGTCGCAGACGTTCGAAAATTATTCGAAATCTGTTCACGCTATATTGAAAATTCGCTAGAATCGTTTTAAAACATTAAAAAATCTTCATGATTATTTTCGATATTATAAATTATATTATAATCATTATGAATTTGCTTAAGGCGATGAACGAGTGAGTGAAGAAAAAATCGAATGATTGGGGATTACAAAAATATACTGAATTTTTCGAAGGCATGTACTACCGAAGTTACGATACTTCGAACGTCATATTTTCATTTTCTGTCATTCATATAATTGAGGCTCTGGATTGCAGAATTGCTTGTGCACTCATTTGTTTGTTAATAATTTGATAGCAAACAAATTAATGAACCAACACTTCTGCAATCTAGAGCATCAATTATAATCTATAGTATACTATGTATAGTATACTATAGATACCGATTTTTATGCTGAAGAAAAACATTACGAATAAAAATCCCTAACCATTACAAAAAAAAAGCTTGAGTTCTTCTTGGTCTCAAACTTTATTTTTTTATTCATGTTGTGAAAAAATGGAAGAGCGCTTTTACATTTCAAGCGAAACATTTTTTTAAAAGCCCCTTATATGATTTACATGAAAAATATTTTTCCGGTGTTTCAGTTTGCTCCGCTGGAGTAGTTGCGTCTAGGAGTGGTGAAACGACCATGGATTTAACAGTAACCAGTGATGATGCTTTTTTTTACTGTGATAATCACAACGAAGTTCACCCACTCATAGGTACCTTCAGATTCCGCAAAAGGGGTAATCGTCTCATTGGATGGTCCAAAATTCGCAGATGGTCTATTGATATGCATGTTCGTGCAATATGCGATAACGCTGGCACTATGCTTACATATGAACTAGAAGGCGGCCATCGCAATATGGTTACTTCTATGGATGAATTGAGTCAATATGGTATAACAGCAAATCGTCCACTGGCACCGAGGCTAACCACAAACCCTTCTTCCTAATCAACATAAAAGAGTTTGAGGTTCTAATACAATTTCGCGTGTATTTAAAAAAACATTAGGTGAAATAAATAAATATATATATAAAAATGTGCTTTTATTTGTTGTCACATTGATTAACTTAAAATTTGATTGAAGTATGCAGTTTAACGATAGGAAAGAAACGTTTTAAGAATATTTTCAAATTGACCAATATGAATCCATTCTGCATTTTGTGTTCTCCAGCGACTAATTTATTTTTATGGTTTACCCTGACGTAGAGCCTCAACGATATTATCTTTTTTTCGTCAAAAATTTCCTGAAAAGAATCTCTATTTATATTTAATTCTTGATATTCAGTTTGATTATGGTTACATAGTAAACATATGTAATATATTGCCAGCATCTGTCCGTTTCCTACCGCGTCTAAAAAAAACTGTTCAAGCGACCCTGGGGTTTTGTGTAGCCAGATAAAACCAAAAGTGTGATGCTAGAAGTTGGATGAAATCGTCAATAACTTAATGATTTCAAAAAACACCGCAACTATCTGGCGGAATATAAAGAGAATATATAAAAATATAATAATAGATTGTTTTAAAAATCACGTTCGTTAAGTGGACTTAATCATTACCTTACTCTAATTGAAAATTGTATAAAAAGTGCAAAATTTCAGGAATAAGTCACAACTTTCTACCAATATTCTGAAAGAATATTGTTATTAATAATAATATATCATTAAAGAAATATTTTTTTAAAAATTGAGTTTATGCTTGCTCTGCTTTGAGCGGAAAAGTTTGAAAGCAAGTGAAAAAATGCAGAAAAAAGAAATTACTTCATTCAGACTACTTCATCATTGTCAAAACATGACTAAGGTAATGAATTGTATCTTTATTTGAAACAGCTTCACATCTTATCGCAATGATATTGCTTCTTCATGAATTTAAAATTGTTAAACAATAAAAATTAGCCCTATATACTTCGTTTCCGCTCCGAAAAGTTCGGCTCTTAGTCAAATATATTCATTATAAGAAATAAAAAAATAAAAATTCTGTATTCGAAATCCAATTATCCAAGTGAATGATTTTCGCTGGTTGATACTATATTTTCATTCTTCTATTATCTCTGTTAGTCTTAAAAACACAACATCGAATTCGTTTAATCTTTGAGAAAATAAACGCAAATGAATTTGTCACGTTTTGCTCAATGTCTTCTTAAATAGCGTATTGTCAAAGAGAGATAAACATTATGAAAGAACTTTTTGCGTTGTTTCACCATGACAGAATATTATTTGCGCAAAAAACAAATATTTAATAATCTAAAGAAAAATGCCTTTATTCATTGTTGATTAGTAGTATGTAAAATATATGCTTGTTTCTCTTTCAATAATCAGTTCTACAAACAAACCTCAGGAGCAGTAATGGGATCTCCAATCTCATCTGTAATAGCCAACATTTTTATGGAACATCTAGAAACTAAAATCTTTAACCAATCTAAACTTGAACCGGAATTTTGGTTGCGTTATGTTGACGACCCTTTGTCATCTGCAGGCATGGACTAGGCGAACTGAACAAGTGTTTCGAATTCATCAATCAATAATACCCTACTATCCAGTTCAGCATGCAAATTGAACAAAAGGCAAAATTGCCTTTCTTAGACATACTAGTTTATAAAAGATATGATAACACATTATGACATGAAATTCACAGAAAAACCGACCCATATAAACAGATACCCACATGCCTGCTCCCACCACCACCGGTCTCAAAAGCAATCGGTCAACAACTCTCTTGTATACAAAGCTATCTCCGCAACAGATAAACATAACTTACGATAGTAATTACAAAATGTTAAACAAATGCTAATACAAAACGATTACACAAATATATTGATGAAGCTATAAGAAAATACACTCAAAACCAGTCAACAGAAGCTACTAAAGAAAGAGAGAGAGAGAAACGACCACCATCCTACCGTACATCCAGCGTATCACAGAACAAATAGGAAGAATTCTCAACAAACAGATCATCCAAACCCTGTTTAAACCAACTGCAAAAATAGGACAACTTCTAAACAACCCTAGAGACAAAAAAGCACCTCTCAGTAATCCCGGAGTGTATAAAATCCCTCGATCTTGTGGCAAAGTTTATATTGGAGAAAGCAGGAGAGCTGTGAGAGAATGTATAAAGGAATATGAGAGTAAAGTCATGTCAAAATATTTCACGCAATCAGCACTAGCTTGTCATCATATCGAAACAGGATATATCATATAATTTGACTAGACGACCCCCATTCGGTCGCAATCGCAATCGCAATTTTGAAACACCTTAATAACATCAATAGGGACAATGTATATAATACCAATCCAATTTGGCTTTCCTCCCAGGTTTGCCAAAAAGACTTGATTGGCCAATCAGGTTCAACCAGTCTTCATGATGGGACACAATAACCAATCACAGGCATCGTAAAAAGTACATATAAGAACAAAATAACTTAAGACTTCAGTTTTAGTTTAGCCCCAAAGAAGTGAACTGCAATGCTCACGAAATGTCGACAAGATACATCGTTTTTTCACACGATTGAAACCTGAAACACATCCACTTATCATTTATTTTTTTATTCATTCCAGTCATCACTGATTTATATTTTCACTTATGCTAGGCATGTAGTTTATTCTCGACGGTACTTTGAGCTAAATTAAAAAATTCAAACATTAACGCTACATAAAATTTCAGTATAAAATATGTAAAAAAGAAGAGGAATTTGAAGAACTCCCCTATTTTTATAGGAAGGAAAGAACATTCCAGCACCCCTCCTGACTTAAGTGTTTTACAACCGACTTTTTGGGGTTATTGAAGGTTTCACTGGAATCACTTTCATGAGAATGCGAGTGAATATGAGTGGGAAATATACGAGGCACAATCTCGAGTAGGTACGAACGGTTGTCGAATATGCGGGGAATGTGGTGCCGAATATGCCATCAGCCAAATGATCCGTGAAAATGCCCACTACCCCGATCCATTTTTCCTTTTTACTTTTTCCTTTATATTTTCCGGTGAGAAAGAGGGATATATAGAGATGGAATCGGAAAAGGGAACAAGGGGAAGGAGGAAAGAGTGGAATTCGGGTAGCGCACTATCATGGAGACTGGGCGATATTAAAACGTTCTCAACGTCGTGACGGGACGTGCACTTCCAGACTCAAATCGTTCCAATAGAGAGATTGGTTTCTCTGCGGCGGAAGAGAATTGTCGATCCCCACCGCACGATTGCTCTCGAAAAACAAAAGCCGTACACCTTCCGCCTTACGGAAGGTATCTATCTCAAGAGGATACGCTAGAAGAAGTAAAAGAGCTCTGGAGAATCGGAGAAAGATTATGATATGATCAATGATGAGAAACAACTAGTTTCTTTTATCAAGTTACTCTTTTTTAGTAACGATAGTTGTGGTATCGTTAAGGTACTTCAAACGAGTCGGTTTTTAGAATAATACAAAATACGGCTACAAGGATGGATTGTTTGATGCAATATTTTCACCACATGATCTTAATACTTTTACATGTGTACGAATAGAGCCCTTTTTCGAAAAATATTCTTGTTTTTTTTTTTATTATTTGGAAATATGCTTAATTTTCTGCGCCTGGAAACGGGCAACGTGTTACTGGGAGTGTAGCCATGGTGAACCTGAAACAGGCGCTCACCGCTTCAAAGTGTGTTTCAATTAACAAACGAAAAAAAAACAAGAAAATAATTTTTCGAAAAAAGGCTATAGTACACATGTAAAAGCCTTGAGATTATATGGTTAAAATATTACATCAAACAATTTATCCATGTGGATGTATTTTGTATTATTCTGAAAACCGACTAGTTTGAAGCACCTTAAGTTTTAGTAATGAAATTTAATATGAATTCAAGTTTACGCGCCAAGGAAACATGTTGGAGGAAAAACCAACATAGGCAAGAGAATTTTTTTGAAAATTTAGGGAATTTCATTGGTCAGGGAAAAGTCAGGGTTTCAGAGAAAAGTTTTGCAACAGTCAGGAATTTTCTATAACTTCAAATTACTCTCAAAACGAATTTTGAAATATTTTAATTTTAATTTGAAATTGTTTTATTTTAGACACAAAGTTTAATATTTGTTGGAAAATTTAAAATTTTGATAAAATGTTCTCGTTTTTGGTGAAAATTCAACTGTTTTGTTTAAAATTTGTCTTTTGAAATTAAAGATTATTCTATTTCAGTAAAAATTGCATCTTTCCTGGATAAAAATGCAACTGCTTGTTCGAAGCTTCCACAATTTCCTAAAATATTTACGTTTTGTTCAAAATTCATATTTTTGTGTTAAGAGTCAGCTACAATCCTTTTTGGATGAAAATTCAATTGTTTCGGGAAATTCCCTTTTTGATTCAAAAATTCACCTATTTCAGTAGAAATAGCATCTAGAAATAGAACTGTTTGTTTAAAAACTCAACAATTTCTTAAAAAATTGACTTTTCGATTAAAATTCATATTTTTGTGTTAAGAGTCAGTCAAAATCTTTTTTGGAGGAAAATTCAACTGTTTTGGAAAATTTTCTGTTGGATTTAAAAATTCATCAGTTTTAGTATTTTAGTATTTGAGCATCTTCATCGCTTTTAGTAGAAATTTCATCTTTCTTCGATCAAAATGTAACTGTCTGGTAGAAAAACTTTTGTCAAAACTTCGATAAAAAGTTATCCTTTTTGGTGGAAAATTCAACTGTTTTTTTCGAAAATTTTTCTTTTTAATTTAAAAGTTCATCTATTCCAGTAGAAATTGCACCCTTCTTGGATAAACATGCAACTGTTTGTATGAAAGTTCAACAATTACTTAAAAAGTTTGCGTTTTGTTCAAAATTCATATTTTTGTGTTAAGAGTCAGCTAAAATCTTTTTTGGATGAAAATTCAACTGCTTCGAAAAATTTTCTTTCTGATTCAAAAATTGATCTATTTTAGTAGAAATTGCATCTTTCTTTGATAAAAATGCAACTGCTTGTTTGAAAATTCAATAATTACTTAAAAAATTCACTTTTTGTTTAAGATTCATATTTTTGTGTCAAGAGCCAGCTAAAACCTTTTTTGGATGAAAATTCAAGTGTTTCGAAAACTTTTCTTTCTGATTCAAAAATTCATCTATTTTGTAGAAATTGCACCTTCCTTTGATAAAAACGCAACTGTTTGTTTGGAAATTCAATAATTTATCAAAAAAAACTTACTTTTTGTTTGAAATTCATATTTTTGTGTTAAGAGTCAGCTAAAACCTTTTTTGGATGAAAATTCAACCACGTTTTGGAAGATTTTGTTTTTGATTTAAAAATTCATCTGTTTTGGTAGAAATTCAATCTTTCTTGGATCAGAATGCAACTATTTGGTTGAAAATTATTTGTTAAAGCTTTGAATAATTTTAGTTTTTCAATTTGTTGGAAATTCAACTTTTTTTTTGAAAATTTGTCTTTTTAATCTGAAAATTCATCTATTTTGTAGAAATTGCACCTTCCTTGGATAAAAACGCAACAGTTGGTTTGGAAATTCAATAATTTCTCAAAAAATTTACTTTTTGTTAGAAATTCATATTTTTGTGTTAAGAGTCAGCTAAAACCTTTTCTGGATGAAAATTCAACCATACTTTGGAAGATTTTGCTTTTGATTTAAAAATTCATCATTTTTAGTGGAAATTCAATCTTTCTTGGATCAAAATGCAATTATTTGGTTGAAAATTCTTTGTTAAAGCTTTAAATAATTTTAGTTTTTCAATTTGTGGTAAATTCCACTTTTTTTTGAAAATTTGTCTTATTAATTTGAAAATTCATCTATTTTTTAGAAATTTCACCTTCCTTAGATAAGAACGCAACTGTTTGTTTGAAAATTCAATAATTTCTCATAAAATTTACTTTTTGTTCGAAATTCATATTTTTCTGTTAAGAGTCAGCTAAAATCTTTTTTGGATGAAAAATCAAGTGTTTTGAAAACTTTTCTTTCTGATTCAAAAATTTTTCTATTTTAGTAGAAATTGCATCTTTCTTGGATAAAAATGCAACTGCTTCTTTGAAAATTTAATAATTACTTAAAAAATTTACTTTTTGTTTAAAATTCATATTTTTGTGTTAAGAGTCAGCTAAAATCTTTTTTGGATGAAAATGCAACCATGTTTTGGAAGATTTTGTTTTTGACTTAAAAATTCATCTGTTTTGGTAGAAATTCCATCTTTCTTGCACCGAATTGCAACTATTTGGTTGAAAATTCTTTGTTAAATCTTTGAATAATTATAATTTTTGAATTTGTTGGAAATTCAACTTTTTTTCAAAATTTGTCTTTTTAATTTGAAAATTCATCTATTTTGTAGAAATTGCACCTTCCTTTGATAAAAACGCAACTGTTTGTCTGGAAATTCAATAATTTCTCAAAAAATTTACTTTTGCTTTGAAATTCATATTTTTGTGTCAAGAATCAGATAAAATCTTTTTTGGATGAAAATTCAACTGTTTCGAAAACTTTTCTTTCTGATTAAAAAATTCATCTGCTTTGGTAGAAATTTCATCTTTCTTGTATCAAATTGCAACTATTTGGTTGAAAATTCTTTGTTAAAGCTTTGAATAATTTTAATTTTACAATTTGTTGAAAATTCAACTTTTTTAAAAATTTTTCGTTTTAATTTGAAAATTCGTGTATTTTGTAGAAATTGCACCTTCCTTAGATAAAAACGCAACTGTTTGTTTGGATATTCAATAATTTCTCAAAAAAATTTACTTTTTGTTTGAAATTCATATTTTTGTGTTAAGAGTCAGCTAAAATCTTTTTTGGATAGAAATTCAACTGCTTTGAAAAATTTTCTTTCTGATTCAAAAATCGATCTATTTTAGTAGAAATTGCATCTTTCTTTGATAAAAATGGAACTGCTTGCTTGAAAATTTAATTATTACTTAAAAAATTTACTTTTTGTTTGAAATTCATATTTTTGTGTTAAGAATCAGATAAAACCCTCATTAATTAAAAATTCAACCATGTTTTAAAAGATTTTGGTTTTGATTAAAAAATTCATCTGCTTTGGTAGAAATTTCATCTTTCTTGGATCAAATTGCAACTATTTGGTTGGAAATTCTTTGTTAAAGCTTTGAATAATTTTAATTTTTCAATTTGTTGAAAATTCAACATTTTTTCAAAATTTGTCTTTTTAATTTGAAAATTCATCCATTTTGTAGAAATGGTACCTTCTATTTGGTTGAGAATTCAACTACATTGTTAATAATTCTTCTTTTTTAGTTGAATTTAACAGATGTATAATTTCTTTTTTTTTAACTGTTTTTATTTTAACTTCAAATTAAATTGTTCCATTTTTGGTTGGAAACTTATCTTTTTTATTTCAAAAATTCGACTCTTTAGTAAAAAAACCCTGCATTTTGTTGAAAATTCGTCTTTTGGTAGAAAATCATTCATGTTTGTGGAATTTTTTGAATTGAGGATTCAACTATTAACTTAAAAATTCGTCTTTTTTAGTTATATTCAACTAATTGAGGATTCCTTTTTTTAAATTAATTTTTAAACTGTAAATTCAATTGTCTATTTGTGGTTGAAAACTTATCTTCTATATTTCAAAATTTTTTTATTTAATCAAAAAGACTTGTGTTTCGTTAAAAATTCGTCTTATCGTGAAAAATTAATCATATTTGATGGATTCATTTATTTGGTTGAGGATTCAACTACATTGTTGAAAATTTGTCTTTTTTAGTTGAATGCAACTAATTAAAAATTCACTTATTTTGTTGAAAATTATTTGTTTAAACAGAAAACTCAACCCTTTCATTTTTTGTCAAAATATATATTTTTTAGATGAAAATTCAACTATTTTGTTAAAAATTTATCTTTATTGCTTGAAAATTAATTTGTTTTTGAAAATTCTTCTTCCCCGGCTTAAAAGTCAACAGTTTTATTTCATTTGTTCATTTTTGTTTGAAAATTTATCTTTTTTAGTTTAAAATTTTATTATGTAGTCCAAAAGTCTTACATTTTGTTAAAAACTCATCTTTTGGTAGAAAATAAATCTTGTTTGTTTAATTTAACTATTTCGATACCTGCATGTTAAAGGAACCTCTCTTGGAGAGATCGTCTAAAACGAACACTCGCGTTGGTCGTCTAAAAGAACCACTGTGTTTTTTGAGTTGGCCCCTCGTTTCAGTACGCATAATTACACAGCAAAGAGCAAACAGGTTTAGTAATTAATACTCTTCGG
>JAWWEA010000115.1:6048870-6059765 GCA_035222095.1 Andricus quercuspetiolicola | reverse complement strand
GATACAAAGAATACTAATCTTTCCTTAGCATATGGTCTTGTAAAGGCCCATAAAAATGACTACCCCTTAAGACCAGTTATTTCAACAATTGATTCTCCAACTAGAAAACTAGAAGATTTAATGAGTACAATTATAAAAAAATCAATTAAAATTTCTAAAACCTCAATTAAAAATAGTCAAGCTTTTTTAAAGTTAATTGACAACATAATAATACCTGTTGATCACATATTTGTGTCTTTTGATGTAGTAGCTATGTTTCCAAACATCCCTTATGAAAGAGTTCAGAATGCAATAATTAAAAGATGGGATTTGATTAAAAGTGAGAGGTTGGTTTTGGTTGACCTTTTCACCTTTCTCCCCTCTTTTTTCCTTTGGGTTTTTCTGTGTCTAATGAGCCGTAAAGATGGGTAGTTTAGAAGCCGGTTTTTTGATTATGAATTTTTTCATGCAAAATGCATGAAAACTTTCATGATAAAATAGGTTTTCTGTTCAATCTTAAATCATTAATCGGTTTGTTTTTATTCCTCTAGATCTCTAGATGGATGATTAACTGTTAGCAATTACACAATTATTATATTCGCGAAAATTTCATAAAAACTGATTTTTCACTAAAAAAAAGCGCATTACCTGAATTTGAAGTTGATAATAAGAGTGAATAGCAACATTTTGATATCCTGGGATTTAATGTCAATAGTGGAAAGAATTTTGAAAAATAGCTGCAAAATTAAAATGAACGTTTTTGAAATATCGCACTTGTATTTAAATTATTCAAGCTTCTAATGGATTAGAATACTCTGAAAAATTTGGATAAGTGACAAATTAAATTTGCAAAAATTTATTTCCTCAGAAATACATAGTAAAGGTTTCATTCCATCATGAAGTCTTGTAGATTCGCAAATTATTATTTTAACGATTTTGCATTCCATGAAAGCATTTTGAATATGTAATAGGTTTTTTTTTAAATCTAAACTTGAGTTGCAGAAGCAACATTATCAGGCAAATGTTCGCATTTCGTATCAACCGTATACTATAATGGACTTTCTTCAAAATTGTCCACAGTGATTATTTCAATACTTATCTTGACATGTTTGTGGAAAGCAGACAACCATAATCAAGAAGAAAGTCCTATTGACAATTTCAAAATATTTTTTTTTCAAAAAGGCAAAAAAAAGAAAATGCACAATTCACAGACTAAGATTGAAATACAGAATAGATAAATTGATAAACTGAAAGCTATCATCATAAATTCTTTTATATATTTGCTTCTTCATAGAGAAAGCTTTGTAACGATGACAATTTTCAAATTTCATTTCATCACATATGTTGTCATAATTCGACGTCAGGAGTTCAAAAATGAGATTCATAAAAATATCCGTGTGTGATTGTGCTAATATTCCTGTTTTAATGATAATTGGAAAACCAGTTGACCTAAGGTCGTACAATTTGAAGGAATCGTAGTCCTAAGTAATTGCCATTATTGATTATTATTATTTTAATAATATTATTGATTCAGTTTAGAGCAAGGTCAGATAAGAAAGACCAAATAAAGTTACAATATGTACAGATTCATAAATTTTTCTGAAGATTGTCACAGAAAATTTTTTCGCCATGTTAGCAATATAGCAATATTGTATGTGCTAAATTTTTTCGTTGTGATGCGATAAATCGGCTGATGTATTTAGCAGACCTATGCGATTCATTTAAATTATATGTACAGATTTGTTACTTAGTTTTACGATTATAAAGGAAAATAAAAGAAGTAAAGAAAAACTTTAAAAAGAACTGTTAAAACTGTATAAAAACCCTCCAGTGATCCGTGTATCATGAACAGAACACAATGAACAATTACAGTCAATAATAAATAATATATGCAAGGAATAATAAAAAGACACAAGCCTTTTTGATCCCGTCAGGCACATTTCCTCAGATTAGTTTGCAAACCAAAATCCTCTATAAGTCTCTAAAAACTACTTTGCAGCAATTTCTACCATTGAAACTATTTTTCGGTGTATGTTTATATATTTGATATGCAGGGTTGCTTATGAATTTTTAGATTTCTTTTAATTTAGTTCAAAGATTTTTACTTCAATTTTCTGAAAGAAGTCCTTTTTACATAATTAAAATTTTTTGTGTTTTGATTTAATGAAAGTATATAATACTAGGAATGTTAGAAATGTATATAAGTGTTTGTATTACCTTTCAGATTCAAAAATGTTATAATCTTTTTGGATTACCTTTCCTATTTTGAAAGTGTGATGATTTGAATAGATTGGTTCCGGAATCACCCACAAAAAAACCGATTAAGTGAATTATTATTTTTTGTAGGAAGATGGATTAATTTAATATTAATTGTGTGGAAATAGCCTAATATTTTTCAATTTTGATAATAACTCCAAGTGTTTAACACTTGTTGAAATCCCATAAAAAAATTTGAGTGCATGCTAATACTAAATTTTCGAGTAAGAAATTACAAGACCTTAGCTTTTCAGTGAAATAGGCGCTAAAAGCAAGAAAGTATGATTTTTTAAGAAAACCTAATTTCGTCAAAGAATGGATTTAGCACCGTTTCCCTACTTGAATTTCTAATTTACTGCAAAATTCCTGGACATGGTGATACACTTTACATGTGAGTGTACTGGATGAACAAAGCTCTCTTAGAACCCGGAAATTCATCTATTCTCCTCATGCACGATTACAAGATCGTATACACAACTCTTAACCTTGGTGATCATAAAGCGCGCGTGTTCATGTTCATACTCATATGAGCTTGTCTACCTACGAAGAATTTTTCATTCAAAACGTATACATTTTCAAGCTCCTTTTTCACTTCAAGTAAAATTTTTCCTTCTCGAGAAAATTACAGTAAGTGAGCTACAAATAGAAGATTACACAATACACGTTAGATGTAAAATACGCGGAGGAATATGAGTCTGATAAAATATGAAAATGCTTCAACAATAGGGAAAGGTAATATAAAAGTAGTTATTAACAAATCAGAATACACTGATAAAATGGAACTAATGTTAATTGATTTGTTGACTTATGAGGAAATTGATAATAAGCCTTTCCAATCTATACAAAGAAGGACCTATGATAAACGTTACAACTGGGGAATAAAAGGTTCTTTTAGGTACTGAAATCAAAAGAAAGGATCTCATTACAGAGAAGACAAATTATGGCCAGAATTCGCGGCTTTTAAGAAGAACATTAAAAACTTCTTGAGAACTGTTATTAGTGCTGTCAACTCATCCTGCCTACAATATCGAAGAAACTTTTAACAATATTATATACTCTGCTCATTATGCTCTTCCTGATCCTACATGTTTCACTATGAATGCTAATGATTTAAAATTTAAACCTGATCAAATTTTGATCTCTCCTAATTATATCATAATATAACTAAATGTTGTTTTTCTTTCCATTAACGTTCCCTCGAATCCTAATCTTAATAGTATTCAGAAAGATGGTCCTATATTAGGAGAGTTACCGCATTACCCTTAAACAAGTTTGAAGGGGACACTGAATACACAAATGAATAATACATATTTCAAATCTAGCAAAAAATAATGACGTATTCAAACAAGAAGGTTCCATCTAGAAGAAACCATATGAAAAGATGAAAACTCATGGAGACCAAATGTAAGTGTGCTACAGAGTTGAGGAAACTGATGTTCCCAATACAATTTATGAGGGATTTTGAAGCATCGAGTATTCGCCAAGCGAGTTATCACCTTCTCATTTTATCTCAACGAGTTAGCACCTTTTCATTTGCTTTCTTCGAAATGGAACCTTTTCATTTAGACACATCGATATTGGTGACAGAATTTTGGAATTCCAAAAGTCTTGCCTATTTCGGATAACTTAGCTGTCATTGTTACATAAGGCTTAGCGACTAAGATTTTAGATAAACTTGACTTCCAATAATTGTTTATTTCAGATGTTTTGATGAAACCCTTTCAATCATTACCAGAGAGCAAATTAATAAAACTGATAAAAATTTGAACTTATTTTATGATAAATTACAATTCCGTACAAAATTGGAAACAATAATACTATCAATATTATCCTTCCTTGAACAACTCTTTAGAGGATAGATTTGAAAAATCGATTGATCTTAGATTTAACGAACTTAGTAACAGAAGTTAGTAACCCGATCAAATCAGGAAAAGATCATATAAAAATTTTAGAAGAAACTAATTGAGTCTGTCGCTTCGATTGTGTTTGTCATAAATATTGCATAGGATAAACAAAAGGACCTTTGGGCATTATAGGAGAGAAATAGATAAATAGTGTTAGATTAAATTACGATAAGGTTCTCAATGAACATTGACATGGTAATATTAATGACAGTATTGATCACCGTTCTTTTGGGACGATATTGATGTCCTCCCTAAGGGATTAATAATTTTTCAGTTGTTATTTTTCAATTTCAAACTGACAAATTATCCCTTCTGCGATGTGGGTTAGGTTAGTCGATTCTTTATATCTTTTGCACTTACATTTGGAGTCAATTTATGGGAGCAGGATGCTAATTCTTAGTAATTTTACAAATTCGTGGATACTTTCTCTAAAATTAACGGGCTTTTTTGGCAGGTTTCAAATTATGTTTGTTTGTACTGTTCAATAAATAAGAGATTTGTTCTTTTTTGGTAAAGTTTACAGGCTGAGGATCGTAAACCTAGAACCATAAGGTTCTGTTTCGAATTTTAGAAGTCACTCGATTTTCATTTGTTTCCTATTACTATACATGTAGAACAAATGTAAATAAAAAAAATAAGGTAATGCTAGCGGAAAATATCCGCGAATTTGAAAAATTACTGAAAATTCTGTAAAAGTTGTAGAAATGTTGTTATTGTTTACAGAAAAGCCATGCTGTGGCAGCACAGTGTGGCAAAATCAAATAGCAAAACTCATAATAACTTCTAGAAATAATTACCTAATCAATTACAGATTTTGTATTTCGAGGACAATTTGAATTGAATTTCATATTGGTATCAGCAAGCGATTTTCGAATTTTTATTGTTGTACATTTTATGTTAATGCTAATCACCAACAAATGTTGTATCTTCTCTTTTTCTTCTTTTTGTAAACAATTTTCCTTCCCTTAGTATCACTTGGATATAATATGCAAGCATTAAATTTTATCTATTATATTAATTACATTTTCGAAAGCAAAAAAAATTATGACTCATATTATTTGTTACAAACAAATTATGATATCCAATAGGGAACACTACCAATGGTTCTTTTTTAAAGTCATACTTTGGCAACAAAATTACTTGCTTTTATCGATAGGTGGCACTTTATCATGACAGTATTTGGTAATTTTATTAAGAAATTATATATAGGCAGAGGAATTTTTTTCTCATAATTTCCCTCAAATTATATTGCCAGTAATGTTTGTTTATCAGTTTACGAAATTTACAAAAAATATTTAATGATAAATTTGTATTACTAAGCTCTACTGGTTATATCAATCAAAAATAATTAGGATGAAACTTAGTTGTTGTTAATTATTCTGTTGAAAATGGCAATATTTTGATAAAATGTCTCTTTTGTTTCAAAATTCAGCTACTTGGTTGGAAGTTGAACTACTATTATCTACTACTATTCATACTTAATACTACTACTACTATTTATCTTTTAATTAAAAAGTCTTGTATGTTGTTGATAACTTGTCTTTTTTGGTAGCAAATTAAACTTCTTATCTAAAAAAGCATCTTTCTGATTAAAAATTCAACAATTCACTTAAATGTTGAGCCCTTTTATAAAAATGCATTTTATTGGTACAGTCATCATTCTAGTCAAAAATTCCCATTGCCCTGAAATGCAATATTCGCTGCATTAGTAAGAGTTAATTATCCGAAAAGCTTTCAAATCAGAATATTCATTCTGGAATGTAACGTCACCCAGGACTTGGCTGAGATAATGTAGTAATGTAATTTCACGCACTATTAAACAGACAGTAAATCCCAAAGATAAATTGTATACCAAAGTTGGATACAAAAACTAGAGACAGTTGACAACCACATAAAAAGTAGTGAGTCCAATTGCAATTGTAGCGGTCAATGTATTTTAAAGAAAATTATGATTAATGTTTTAAAGAAAAGCAACAAAACAAGATTCTATTCCCTCTGAAAAGGGACCTGACATCTCGTTTTCAAATCTCTGATAAATCACAAAGAGTACAATTCGAAAAGTGATACCCTAATATTTTTCTTTTGCCACTCTTGAGATCTCATACCCTCACACAAAGAGGACAGAAAAAGTAGTATGTTGACCATTGGTTTTTTTTGGGTGCGCAACTCAAAGACCCCTAATGCCTAACTTACTTTTTTCCACCATTCCACTTGCTCCTTTTTGTGCAGTTCTTCATCCACTCTGACCCACTCTCCTCTACAAGTCTTCAAAGAACTTCCGTAATTCGTTTACACATTTACAATGGAACGCCCTCGCTTCTTTTGCACCCGTTCTTTGGCTTATCTTGCTCTAGGAGATGTTCAAAAAGAACGTCGGGAAAATATAATTGTAGGAGGGAAAAATGGTCGAACAAAGAGCAAGAGNNNNAGAAGACATTAATTGACCTCCGGCGAATCGCGATACAAGTAGATTCATTTTATAGCCGTTTTGCTCGATTACTGCACCTCTCTTTAGTACCGTCTTATCGCACTTTTATGCTGAATACTGAAGCACTCGAGGTCGATTTTTGTTTCATAACGTCGTTGAAATGATCTAAGTGCTACATTAATCACATTTTTTATGTATACGCCATTCACAAAGTTTATTTCACTTATTCAGGATTAAAAATGAAGAGGCGTAAGTCGAGAGAGCTTAATCCTGAGGGTACACTGCAGTCCCGCTTTGTCGGTCGCTTCGGGGTACCCTCAATGGCCTTGAGGATAAATCGGGACTCTCCGAACCGTACTTTTTCTCCTTCTTGCTTGTGGCTTCTTATAGGGATTTTCTTTAGTTCTTATAGTCGCACCAGGGTTGGGATTTGGACATCTTGGGGGGGGGGGAGTTCACGTGTAACCTGACAATCCAAGGGGGGGGTGTCACCCCTAGCATCACATAGTGTGACATAGAAGAAAGGTTCAAAGATTTCGAAGCACGTTACACTACTCTGATCAAAAAATTAAATATAAATTTTCAATCCAGAACTTTTCTACCATAAAACCAAAAATAACGAGTTTTACAAAACAGTTGAATTTTCGACTAAAAAAGAAAACTTTAACACAATAGCTGAATTTTCTGTAAAAAAATTTGACTTTCAAGAAAATAGTGGAATTTTTTACAAAATGGCTCAATTTTGACCTAAGAAGATACAATTTTCTACATGAAAAAAAATTCAATAATGTACAAGGATTTTCTACCAAATAATTGAATTTTCGAAAAACAAAAAGGGAATGTTCAAACAGTTCAGTTTATCTATAAAAAATGAATTTTTAACAAGATGGTCAAATCCTCAACTTAAATCACAATTTTTTAACAAAATACCTAAATTTTCAATGAAATAATACTTGAATTTTCAACTGATAAAGGAAAACGTTTTTAATTGAAAATGGAATAACTACATTTCCAGATGGAAAAATTAATTTTTAACCAAAAATGTGAAATTTTTTAAACGAAGCAGTTGAATTTTCGACCAAAAAAGATTATTTTAACAAAATAGTTCAATTTGCAACAAAATAATTGAAATTTCAACAGAATAGTTGACTTTTTTACCTAATAAATGAGTTTTTAACCTACAAAGCTGAATTTTCTGCTAGGAAGATAATTTTCTACAACAACACAAATTTTTAATCCAGTAGTTAAATTTTCAACTAAAAAATTAAGCTCACAACCAAAATTGAAATAATTGAATTTTCAGTTCAAAACCTTATTTCAAAAAAAAAATCATCCAGTTGAATTTAACTGGAAAAAACAAATTTTTAACAAATAAGTTTAATTTTTCACCCAATTTTACGAATTTTCAACAAAATAGCTGAATCCTCAACCAATATGATAAATTTTTAAGAAAGAACGTAAATTTTCAAACAAATAATTGACCTTCAACTTATAAAGGGAAGCATTTTTTTAATGTAATGACTACATTTTCAGAGAAACAAAATTAATTTCTAACCAAAAAGACAACATTTTTTAAACAAAACAGTTGAATTTTCGACCAAAAAAGATTATTTTAACAAAATAGTTAAATTTTCAACAAAAGCATTAAAATTTCAACAGAATAGTTGACTTTTTTTACCAAATAAATGAGTTTTTAACCTACAAAGATGAATTTTCAGCTAGGAAGATAATTTTCTACAACACAAATTTTTAATCCTATATTTGAATATTTAACTAAAAAACGAGGTTCATAACCAAAATTGAAAAAGTTAAATTTTCAGTTTAGAAAACTAATTTTCAACAAAAAGAAATTGCATACAGTTGAATTTAACTAAAAAAGTCGAATTTTTAACAAATCAGATTACTTTTCTACCCAAATTTAAGAAATTTTTAACAAAATACTTATAAAAATTTTCTATAAAACACTTAAATTTTCAACCTATAATGAAAAGATTTTCAAAAAAAAGTGAAATAGGTAAATTTTCAGATTAAAAAATTGATTTTTAACAACAAAAAATGGATAGTTCCAGGAAAATAGTGAAATTTTTAAATAAACATTTTAATTATTGAACAAAGTAGATAAATTCTCACCCCAAAATATGAAATTTCAATAAGAAAAGTTAATTTTCAACCAAATTGTTTAATTTTCAACTAAAATTATAACTCTTCATAAAAATAGTTAAATAGTTAAATTTTTACTAAAAAAATTAATGTTCTAGAAAAAAAATTAAACAATATAGTTAATTTTAAACAGAAAAGAGGAATTTTGAATATTTTTATTTTCAACATTCAGTTAAATTTTCAATTAAGAAGCAAAATAGTTAAATTTTTAATCAAGAGGATGAATGAATTGTTTTTAAAGTAGTTCAACTTCCAACCAAGTGGTAACATTTTTGAACAAAAAGTTCATTTTTATCCAAAAAGATTATTTTTCTTCAAAAAAGATGATTTATCAACAAAGTTAATGAATTTTCGACCAAGTGCTTGAACTTTCAACTGAACAAGATAAATTTTTAACCAAACAATTGAATTTTAAACTAAAAAAGATCGATTTTCAAACAAAATTGGAATAGTCAAATTTTCATTTAATAAGTTTAAAGAAAAATTTGTACGAATTTTCATTAAAATAGTTTAACTTTCAACCAAAGAGATGATTATTTAATAAAAAAACATGAATTTTTTGCAAATTACTTCAACTTAAAACCAAATAGTTGCATTTTTGACCAAAAAGTTAATTTTGATCCAAAGCGATTAATTTCCTACAAAAAAGATGAATAATCATCACAATACATTATTATTTAACTAGCAAGGATGAGTTTTTAACAAAATAATTGAATTTTAAACTAAAAGATATCAATTTTCCAACGAAAATTCAAATCTTTACATTTTCATTTGAAAAAATTAATTTTCAACCAAGAATGAAATGAATTTGCATCAAAATAGTTAAACTTCAATCTAAACAGGTGACACTTTAACCAAAAAACTGAATTTTTATCAAAATATTTCAACCTTCAAAAAAGTAGTCGAATTTTTTTATCAAAAAAGATGAATTTTCTACAAAAAAGGTCAATTTTCATCCCAAATATATGAATTTTCAACTCACAAAAATTCTCCGCCTATAGATGGCAAAGCGAACTCACCTGCAACAAAAAATATATATTTATTAAAACGAAGGCTTTTTATTCTATTTAATAAAATTTATTTTTTTAAGTGTATTGTAAGCAGTTAAAAAAAACTAATTTTGAAGAACAATAAAACGAATTATTAATCAGTTGAGTACTACGAAAAAAGCTTAATTTTTAACAAAATAATTGAATCCTCAATCAAACAGATGAAATTTCAATAAAATAGGTCAGTTTTCATGCTAAAAATTCAATTGTGACAGGTGAAAACGATAACGAATTTTTTTTGTACTTAAATTTTATTTATCAACAATAACGTCTATTCAACCACTTTGAATGTAATTTTGCTCTACAATAGTTGAGTTTTCAAACAACAAAGGTGGATTCACAAAAATCTTAGTAGTAGATTTTTTAAAGAAAAAGTATAAATTTTTAATCAAAAATGAAAACCTTACATTCTTGGGTTTAAAAAATAATTTTAAACAAAAAAAAATTAATTCGCAACAAAATCGTTAAATTTTCAACTAAAGAGATGAACCTTTACCCAAAAAACTAAATTTTTAACAAAGCAGTTCATCTTTTACTTTCAACTAGGTAGTTCAATTTTCAACCAAAAAATATCAATTTTCAACGCACAATGTAAAATCAGTTATTCTAACCAGAAGAAAATTTCATTTTAAATTAAAAACATTTGAATTTTACTAAAAAAGACGAATTTTCATCATCTTTGAATTCTTAACCAAAAATTCCTTCGAAGGTTGTCGCGTAATCAAACTACAGACAGACAGTCCAAAATCGTATGAATCTAAGACATTCCATCTGAATGATGAGAATCTAAAAATTCAAATTTTCCCGCTAAACTATCAGTGCTATTGAAAAATAATAGAAAGCAATTTTGTAGCTCTATTTAAGGTGAGCAATTTTGCTATTGACCATTTTATCATATTTTGCGTTGTTTAGCTGTAAATTTGAATTTTCGATTTTCTTATAGCATTTTAGACGTTTAAAACAAAAACTATTGTTCCTATTAAAAAATAGTTCAAAACTATTTTGTACAACTTTTAAAATCAAATAATTTTTATCTCCTGCGTTTTTTCTGCATCTTGCATAGTTTCGTGGCAAAGTTGAATTATTAAATTTTTCATTTTGATTTTCTATGGCTAAAAC
>JAWWEA010000115.1:5877017-5896712 GCA_035222095.1 Andricus quercuspetiolicola | reverse complement strand
AGAAGACAGAATAGAATCGGATATGATAAGGTAGAATGGAATAGAATAAGATAGAGTTGGACAGAGAACTATGGGACAGGCTAGGGTATGATAATATATGATCAGATATAATAAGATCGTATAGGATCGGATAAGATAGGATTGGATATGATCAGATAAGATTGGGTAGGGTTGGATAAGATTGGATCGAATGGGATCAGATATGATAGGACAGGCTCAGATTATAAAGTCTCCTATATTTTGAAATAGGATAGAATATGAAGAAATAGCATTTGATGGAATATGACCAAATGATAAAGGGACGGATTCGATCAGATAGAAAAATATAGTATCGAAGATGATAGAATGGGATCGTATGATATTATGTAAAAAAGTATCGAATAGGATCGAATAAGATCGGGTAGGATAGTATAAGATAGAATAGGATAATCTAGGATCAGACAGAATATAGTATGAGAATTTTGACATTTTTGGATATGATCGGATAAGATACGATCGAATGTCATATGGTATGATAGGTTGGATAGGTGTGGATAGGACAATGTCGATTAAGATTTGATAGGCTCAATCAGTATTAGATAATAAAGGATAGGATCAGATAGGATAAGATATGATACGATATGATCTTATAAGATAGTATTGCATAGGATTGAGCAGGGTAAGATTAGATATGCTTGGATTCAATAAGACATGATAGGATGAGATATGATAAGGTAGGATCGAATATAATAGGATAGAATTGGATAGAGAAGTATAGACGAGGCTAGGATATGCTAGTATATGATAAGATTTGATCAAATGTAATGAGATTGATTGGGAATTGATGAAATTGGATCACATGAGACCAGACATGATAGGATAGACTCAGATAATAAAGGTCCATCTTTGATCAAATATGAAAGGATATGAGAGGGTAGCATTTGTTAGAATATGATCGAATGATAAAAAGACGAATTGGATCAGATAGGATAATATAGGATCGAAATGGATAGAATAGAAAGTACGGTATTATGTAAAAAACGATCGAATAGGATTGGATAGGATAGTATAAGATTAAATAGGATAGCATAGGAGCAGATCGAATAGAGTATGAGGATTGGGACATTTTTGGATAGGATCGGATAAGACACGATCGAATATGATGTGGTATGATAGTTTGGACTGGTAGTGATAGGACAATATCGATTAGGAAGTGATGGGATCAGAGAGCATTAGATAAGAATGGGTAGGATCAGATAGGATAAGATAGGATACGATATGATCTTATAATATAGTATTGCATAAGATTGAGCAGTGTAGGATTAGATATGGTTTGATTGAATGGGATCAGACAAGACAGGATAGGATGAGATATATCAGGTAGGATCGAATATAATAAGACAGAATTGGATAGAAAAGTACAGAAGGTGATATGATATGATAATGTATGATCATTTATAATAAGATCGTGTAGGATAGAATAAGACAGGATTGTATATGATCGGATAAAATAGCATTGTATATGATCGGCTAAGATTGGGTAGGAATTGATAATATTGGATCACTGAGACCGGATATGATAGGATAGACTCAGATAACAAAAGGTATTCGACCATCAAATATGATAGAATACGCAATGATAGCATTTATTAGAATATGATCGAATAATAAAAAGACGGATTAGCTCAGATAGGACAATATAGGATCAAAGATGATAGAGTAGGAGATGTGGTATTATATTTAAAAAAGAATCGAATAGTGTCTGATAGGATAGTATAAGATATAATAGGATAATATAGGATTCTATAGAATATAGTATAAGAATTTGGACATTTTTGGATAGGATGGGATAAGATACGATTGAATATAATATGGTATGATAGGTTGGATAGGTTGGGATAGGACAGTATCGTTTAAGATTTGATAGGTACGAATAGCATAAGATAATAAAGGATAGGATCGGATGACTTTTTAGGATGTGATTTTAGAAAATAGGATCGCAAGGGATTAAACAGCGTTAGATTAAATGTGATTTGATTGAATGGCAGCAGATAAGACAGAATAGAATCAAATATGATAAAGTAGGATCGAATAGAATAAGATAGAATTGGAGAGAGAAGTATGGGATCGATTAGGATATGATAATACATGGTCAGACATAATTAAATCGTATGAATCGGTTCAGATAGGATTGGATATGATGGAATTAGATTGGATAGGGTTGGATAGGATTTGATCGAATTAATTGTGGTATGATGGGTTGGATAGGTAGGGATAGGACAGTATCTATAATGATTGATTGGGATTGGATAGAATTAGATAATAAAGGATAGGATCAGATTGTATATGATATATATCTTATAAGATAGGATCGCCAAGGATTGATCAGTGCTGGATTAGATCTGATTGGATTGAATGAGATCGGATAAGATAGAATAGGATAAGATATGATAAAGTAGGATCGAATATAATACGATAAAATTGGATAGAGAAGTATGGGATAGGCTAAGATATGATAATAATATATGATCAGATATGGTCGGATTATATAGAATCGGATAAGATAGGATTGGTTATGATAGGATAGGCTCAGATAATAAAGGGTCATGTATAATGAAATATGATAGGATGCGAATAGATAGCATTTGATAGAATATGATCCAATAATAAATATACGGATTAGATCAGATTGGCCAATATGGGATTAAAGAGGATAGAATATCATCATATGGTATTATATAAAAAACATTGAATACGATTGGATAGGTTCGGATAGGATAGTACAAGATAGAATAGGATAATATAGGATCGGATAGAATATGGTATGATAGTTTGGATAGGTTGGGATGGGACAGTATTGATTAAGATTTGATAGAATAGGACAGCATTAGATAATGAGGGATAGGATCAGATAGGACAAGATAGGATATGATATGTTCTTATAAGATAGGATCACAAAGGATTGAACAGGGTAGGACTAAATATCATTGGATTGAGTGGAATCAGATAACACAGAATTGGATCGGATAGGATAATATAGGTTAGGGTAATATAGAGTAGGATAATCTAGGATGGGATAATATAGGACAGTATAGTATAATATAAAATAGAATATAAAGAGACAGAATTGGATAAAATTGAATCTGTTAGAGTCGGATTATATAGGGTTGAATATGATCGGATAGGATACGATATGACCGGATAACGTAGGATCTTTACTGATCGGATAGGTCAAGATACGATCGTATAGGTTTGGATAGGATAGTATATAATAGGACCGAATAGAATTAAAGAAGATTTGATAAGACATGATAGTATAGGATATGATCGAATTGGATAGGATTGGATTGTATTGAATAGGATCAGAGAGCATATGATAGCATATGATCGAATAAGATTGAATAGGATCAGACGAGATAGGATTGGATAGGATAGGATATGATCTTATTGGATCGAACAGGATAGGATAAAATAGGATCATATATAGTAGGATAGTTTTAAAAAATTGAACAGGATAGAATAGGATAGGATTGGATAGGATCGTAGAGGATAGGACAGGAAAATAGGCTATAATACCCTTTTCCATAAAAGCAGTTCACCTACTTTCAATAGTTTTTTAAACACTTTTCGGTCATTTTCAGTAGGTTGTGTTTTTTAAGGGATTTTTCAAATACTGACGAATCAAATGCGTTTTTAAGTCGCCCTTGATATTTGTTCTAAGAAAATTTCGTTACATAGTTCCTTTTGTCATCGTGACATTGTTTAGGGTTTTTATAGTGAGGAGCTAGAAAATCAAGTACTTGAATAATGTTGCCGCGAATTTAAAACAATTCTATTGAAATAAAATGTCTGTATAATTTTGTCAAGAATTTCCATAAAAATCTTCGATAATAAACGTAGGAAAACTTCCACGGAACTAAATTATTAAAAAAAAAAGAAAATCCTTCTATACACCATCGTCGTTTTTCATTATGAAGGAAATCACTACCCACGATGTAAATTTCATTTTCGAGAGGATTTGCACCTCGATGAAGATAAACCAGCTTAGAGCCCTTGAGTGAAAGAGAATACAATATGAGGATAATTAGGCTCTTCAATATGTAAATGTGGTCGCAAAAGCGTGCTTTTCGAGCAGAAATAAAATCTATTTAATTGAAACATAAAAAACGTCCTTGAAGCCATTTTTCATGATTTATGTTTTTCCATGAGAATTTGAAAACTAAATACATTTTACGAGTTCTGGGAAATAATAAAATGGCAATAAAATCAACAATTCTGCACCCATGTTACCCCCGCCATATCTATACACTTTCCTGATGCCGACATTTATATGTCAACCATTTTTTTACAACCGGAAATAATTGGAGGCATCGTTAGTTCTACATCTCATATACAGAGAAAGCTTTTCAAACTTTTTCCTTCTGCGAAACTCGAACAATCACATTCTTCTTGCAAAAGTAAAACTTGAACTATATTGCAGTTTTTTTTACTGTCCCTCTTTAAGTGTCCATAAAAGCAGGTTCTTTGCAATTCTAGAATGCTTTCTTCTTTAAATATCTAAAACGCGTTGAAATCCCATGAAAAGGCCTCAGATGAACCTGTGAAATTACATTAAATCTGATATTTTCTGAAATGCTGGAAAATTTAACAAAATACATTGGGGAGCGCGAGTGCGCATCAAATATGTATAGGGTTTTTTCCGTGGAGCGGGGGGGGGTCCTGAAAATGTTTTAACAGTTGAAATTTATTTTTAGGGTTTCTAATTCTTGCGCGGACTATGTAGCACATATATTCGACAATACAATAAACAAAAACAAAAAGTTTTAAAGGTGGCCTTTTCGAGAAAATCCATTTTCAAAAATTTCAGAAAAACCGCTGCCATTTCCTGGATTTTGCAAATCTTGACATTTTTCTGGAATCATTCAACAGATCTAAAAATTTCTCATCACGCGAACGAACAACTTACAGAATATGTATATTTGGTAACAAACAATAATTTGTCAGTTCTTATCGAATTCTAAGGTTATACTCAACAGCTCACTCTTCCTGAAAAAAAATTGTCAGAAGAGCGCTGAAACATATGTTTCTTAATTTTGAGTGTACATACTTTCATGCCAAAATATTCTGACAACCTCATGCAGATCAAAAAAAATTGTCAGCTATGTTTCTTTATTTTGAGTGTACATACTTTCATGACAAATTATTCTGGCAACCTCATGCAGATCAAAAAAAATTGTCAGCTATGCTTCTTCATTTTGAATGTACATACTTCCATGCCAAAATATTCTGACCACATCATGCAGACCAAAAAAAATTGTCAGCTATGCTTCTTTATTTTGAATGTACATACTTTCATCCCAAAATATTCTGACAACCTCATGCAGCCCAAAAAAAAAATTTTCAGGCAAGCGGTGAAACATATGTTTCTTCATTTTGACTGTACATACCTTCATGACAAAATATTCTGACAACCTCACGCAGCCCAAAAAAAAATTTTCAGGCAAGCGGTGAAACATATGTTTCTTCATTTTGACTGTACATACTTTCATGACAAAATATTCTGACAACCTCATGCATACCAAAATAAATTGTCAGCTATGCTTCTTTATTTGGAATGTACATACTTTCAGGCCAAAATATTCTGACAACATCATGCAGACCAAAAAAAATTGTCAGCTATGCTTCTTTATTTTGAATGTACATACTTTCATGCCAAAATATTCTGACAACCTCATGCCGAACAAAAAAAAATTGTCAGTCAAGCGGTGAAACATGTTTCTTTATTTTGAGTGTACATACTTTCATGACAAAATATTCTGACAACCTCATGCAAACCAAAAGAAATTGTCAGCTATGTTTCTTTATTTTGAGTGTACATACTTTCATGCCAAATTATTCTGACAACCTCATGCAGACCAAAAAAAATGGTCAGCCATGTTTCATTATTTTGAGTGTACATAATGTCATGCCAAAATATTCTGACAACCTCATGCATACCAAAAGAAATTGTCAGCTATGCTTCTTTATTTTGAATGTACATACTTATATGCCAAAATATTTTGACAACATCATGCAGACCAAAAAAACATTGTCAGCTATGTTTCTTTATTATGAGTGTACATATTTTCATGCCAAAATATTCCGACAACCTCACGCCGAAAAAAAAATTGTCAGTCAATCAGGTGAAACATGTTTCTTTATTTTGAGTGTACATACTTTTACGCCAAAATATTTTGACAACCTCATGTAGACCCAAAAAAATTGTCAGCCAAGCGGTGAGAGATATGTTTCTTTATTTTGAGTATACAAACTTTCATGCCAAAATATTCTGGCAACCTCATGCAGACCTTATTGCATGATTTAAAATGGAATGAGTCATAGAATAAGGTAACATATAATAATATAGCATAGAAAAAAATAGAATCAAAGATGATTGGATGAGATAGGATCTTAAAGAATATGATAGTATATGTTGGATATGTTAGGATATAATTGGATAAGATAGGATTGGATTGGATAACATAATATAGAATCATCGAATTCTTCTGGTGAAGAAATTGCATATTTTTTGGTTCAGAATGCAGCTGTGCGATTAAACCATGTGACTGAAAACTGTTACTTCAACTAATGTTTTGTCCCATTGCGCAGCTGATGAATAACATAGTCTGCTTCTGGTTACTGAATGTTATAATAAAGCAAGTTTACATAGGAAAACTGAAGTATATGCTGGCTTCATATTAAAGTTAGCTCCACATTTTCAAAGGCCTCATTGAGCTAGAAGTTGAAATATTTATTTTCCTATCAAGGAAAGGAGGTTCAGTTAAGCCAATCATCTTTTTTCAGGTTTCACCAGAGGTAAATCTAATATCGTCTTCCCCCATGTCTCACATGTATGGAGAAAGAGTAGCTCGTTGAAAACTCGTTGATTTATGTCAAGCAGAGCAACCGCGAGCCTTCTCGTGTATTGTGTCTACGCATAGTATATTTTCTTTTAATAAGAGAATCAGACCAACACAGTCAACACGTATGCGGTTAAAAAAAGTTATTCACAGGAATCCGTGAATTATGGCACCAACCTTTTTAGCATCTCCATATTCTTTATGCAGAAACTGTTTCTAAAGTTTCCTTATTAGGAACAGAAATTTCATCTATGGTAACTGCGTGAGGATCCATTCGCATGTTTCAGAATATAGGGTTACAATTTAATAATTTTCAGTAACTGTAACTGAATATTTCAGGGTATTAATAATATTTTTTGGTTCATTACGTCAGATTCACTATTCATTTGGAAACGGGATTAATTATTAATTTACGCAGCTAGTTGCTAACTGCGCATTTCTCTTGATCACGATAAATTATATTTCTGTTAACATTCACGATTTTTAGTAAACAATTTGTAATTTTCAGATATTGTTTCTGCGTGAATATAAAAATTTAGTAAATTTACGATAAAAGTGACTGAATTTCGTTTTCAGGAACCTAATTTCGTAATTTTTTGTTACTTCAGTATCATAAATATGTCGAAATTTTTTTGAAATTGCTAACAATAAGTTTTTGCAGCCTGAATAATTTTATTTTTATTCAACTTCTTCAAGTTACTGTAAAAGTAAATTTTACTCTTGAAACTTAGGGAAAAATTACCAATTTTTATAACATAGTGTTGAAGGATAAGGTGTTTCAGAATTGAAGGAATTGCTGCAAATATGAAATTTTTTTCTTTTTTCGGTACCCTTGACCGACTCAATTACTATAGATATTCATAAAAATGATAAATGTTTAGATAAATTTAATAAAATATATAACAGGTATGATTTTTACATATAAATAAAACTAATCAATATAAATTTTTGACATTTTAGCGTAAAAAAAAATCGTTTGCACTAAAACTGCTCAAAATTATTGTGAAAGTGACTGCTATTTAAGGAACTGTATAAAAAATGTAAATACTCTTTTTTATAAACATTTTTTTTTTTTTATTCAAATTTAAAATTATCCTTGGTTTTATGAAACTTATTTATAGAAATGAGTATTGATATTTTGATGTAAATACGCATACCTTCGTAGGCATTTTTCTAATTTACTAAAAATACTATTAAGCATATCTTCTGTTCTCTTCTTTGATTTGGAAATTCAAATTTTTGAAAATTTCAAAAAAATTTCCTTATTGCTTCGAAAATTGTGGCGAATTTTTTCTATTTACAGTTTTCTCTAGTAAATAATAATAATAAAAATTATAAAAATAAATGTTTGCTGTGAAGTTTTGAGCGTATGAATTATGTCAATTTTCCTTTTTTTTTGAGCGATTTCGACGACCTGCTAAGACTAAAATTTTTTTTCGAAAAAACAAAATAATAGCACGTTTCTCTGATTCAACATTTTTTTTCAATTTAGAATTTTTTATTATTATTCACTAGCTAAAACTGTACATAGAAAAAATTCGTCATAGTTTTCAAAGCAATAGGAAAATTTTTTGGAATTTTCCAAAATTTAAATCTTCATATCAAAAAAGAGAACAGAAAATATTAACCGATTTCAACAAATTTTCTTCTTTTAACTTTTTCGGATGAGAACCCACTCATTTATTTCGGTCAGCCTAAACGATTCGACTAATGAGACTTTTCTACGTAAAAATGACAAAATTTTGCATTTATTTATTTAAATTGTTCATAAGAATTATAATTATTATATTTTAACAAATATAATTAAACGTGTACTAATTTGGGATTATCAGTAGCAACTCAGTTCATTAAGGGAAATTAAAATCTAAAAAAAATCGAGCCTAAATATTTCGCCACAATTTTTCACAAAAATTATTTATTGCAATGATTGTTGTTGATTTTTAGGACATATTTGTAAGAACAATTTTATTTTGCTACAAATTTTATTAGTCTGAGCTAAAGGAAAATGTTATGCATCGAAAATTAAAGTATTTGTCCGTCTGTTTATTGAATACATTTGTAACAATTAAATAATGTCATGAACAAATTATTTATTCTGAGTAAGTCCCCATGAATCAGATTCAATTTATTTATAACATAGATAAGCCGCTGCTGAAATGTAAAAACTTATTCGGTGAAAAATAGAATTATTCTTAAACTCTGAATACAAATTTAACATATAAGCAGAAGAAAATTATAGAATGGCAGACATCATAGCTCTTTAGAATTTAATTCAGTTTAATTAAAAAAAAATATGAAAATCGCTCGAAAATTGTAGCCTGCAGAACTTTTTGAACGGAAGTAATGCGTCTCGTCCCACTGGGGGCGTAGCCCAAAATACCAAGTAGAGCAACCCAGTCATAGTCAGACATCGCACAGTGGTCGAAATCAGCAATTTATTGTTCAAAAAAGTCTACAACCTTTATTTTTTATTCTATTTACAATTTTTTTTTAAGTTGGAAATTACAAATTTTTTGAGAGCTCTGTGGTGCAAGATTTTTAAACTTATCTCTCTTTATATTCATTTTTTTTTTATCATAAGGAGTGACTGCTGGATGTCAGAAAACATCTCAAATCCATACAGAGGCCCTCATAGAATACGAATCATTTTTATAACATAATTAACTTAATTGTTATGAACAAGTTAGCTACACAAATTATCAATGTAGTAATATCTGTTTATTAAAATTCTTATAGCAATACTAATTATCGATATTTAGTAAAAATTAGTTATATGTATTATTTACATGAAGTACTTGAGAACTTTTAGCCAACAAACAATTGGTTACTGCCGTTCAAATCCTCATCCAAGTTTTTGTTAATCTAATTTTTTTATAATAATTAACCTGATTCCTAAACTTATTACTTACATACTTTTAATGTACATGCCTGTGATGATTCTGATGCACACAAACTTTTCATCGGTGACAATGAATGAAATTCTCAAAATGTCACTTTTTTCCATTTTATGATTTATACAATCAATAAAATAAGAATAAATTTGCAAAAAACATGTGAAGGTTATTTTCTTCTTGATTCTGACCGTTTTGAGAAATAAAACATCGAAATCCGTTAACAATTTTGAGTTTTAGCCGACTTTGAACAGTAAATTCCTGATTAGCATGTGATGCCTGACTATAAAATGGATACACTACTTGGAAATCCACAAAGCTGGGGGAATCCCAACTCTTTCCAAGGGTTCTTCTCCAACGTCCGCGCTGAGTTTAACGCAGCACGCAAGTAATCGTTTAGAAATTGATAAACATCAGAAGACATCTGAAATCCTTGGGAGGAGGCATCTTTAGAATACAAATAATTAACATAATAATCAACTTGATTGGTATAAAAAAATTAGGTGAACAAATTCACAACAATGTAATTGAATGATCAAAATAAAATGTATTTTTCTAAAATTGTTATAGTTTACCTTTATCGCAACAGTGAATTGTGATGATGTATAAAATGTATGAAATGATTATAGTTATGAAAAATTATTATAACAAAATTAATAAATTGCCAAATTTCTATAACTCTTATTTTTTGGTTTTGTCTAATTGCTCGATATCCTCCTACGTATTGAATATTCTTCTAAGCTTATGTCAAAATATGATAACTATTATTTTTATAAACAAATTGGATAAGTTTGTGCGTCTGTCTGCCTGTGTGCCTAACTATGTGTCTGTAGATTTTAAGCCTTTTAGCACAATAACTATCAAGAGAATTAACAGATTGTACGAATATTCGTAGAACTAAAATAGACAAACAATTCATCCTGTTGACTTCTTTCGACAAAAAGCAAATTACCAGAGCTATAGCATTTACAAAATTAAAAAAAAATGAAAATAAAAATTTTAAGACAAATAACGAACGATATGAAAAGAAGTCAAGGAAAGAAAAACGTTACTTTTTGAACACCTTGCAATAGTATCATAACAACTTTTTGAATTTTTTTGGAAAATCGAAAATTCAAATTTTTCTCGCATAAAAAATGATTAAAAATCAAAAGTTTCATTTTGCGGTGAAACTGTGTAAGATCAAACAAAAGATTAAAAAACAGAAATTGTCTATCCAAATAATAGCTACAAATTTGTCATTAATCACTTTTTGCCTGGACGCATAGTTTTCCTTTAATTATTAAAAAACAACATTAAAAAAATTTGAAAATTAAATTTTTAGACAAACCGCACAAGCTACGGAAAGAACAATTAGATAAAAGATATTAACCTGAAAAGTAGCTACAAATTTGTTACTAATCAGTTTTTCAAAGAATGCGTAGTTTTTGTTTTATCCGTGAAAAATAACGCTAACAATAACAAAATTAAATTTCTGGAAAAACTACGCAAGGTGCGAAAAATAATTAATCAACAGCAGTTGTACACCGATCTTTTTGGTCGAAAATTCAACAATTTGGTAAAAAAAATTAAGTATTTGGTTGAAAATTTTTATTCTTCTTGATCATTCGCATTTTTTGGTATAAAGACAAGTTTCCGTTTACTTGAAAATGTTAAAAATTCGATCTTTCTGCATAAATTTGAGTGTTTTTTATTTAAAATAAAAAATGGTTTGATCAAAATGTTATGTATTACATTTTCCGTTGAAAATATTTCTTGTCCGGTTGATAATTCAACTTCTGAGTCGAAAATTAACTTTTTTGGTGAAAATTTCGGTTTTAGGGTTGAAAATTCACTTATTTGTCTGAAAATTAACTTTTTAGTTGGAAGTTCATATTTCTGATGAAATACTTTGTTCAAATTCCCTTTTATTTGATGAAGATTCATCGCTTTGGTTTTATACTTAATCATTTTATTGAAAATTAATTTTTTTAACTGAAAATTTAACTATTCTGTTATTGCTTGAAAATTGATCGTTTTTCGTTGAGAAGTTAACAACTAGGTTGAAAATTGATATCGTTAAATCGAAAATCCAACTGTTTGATTGCAAATTCAACTTTTTTCATGAAAATTCGACTTTTTGATTGAAAATTAATTTTTGTGGTTGAAGGTAATAAATAGTATTGAAAGCAGTCTTGCTCTTTCATTCATAATCAAACTGACCCCTTGAATACTATGTTGAAAATCCTTCTTTTTGGTTGAAAATTTAGCTATTTTCAAAAGCAAAATGTATAACTGATTGTTTTTAGTTGACAATTTGACTAATAATTTTTTATTCAGAATTTATCTCTTGTGATTAAAAATTCAACTACTTAGTTAAAAGTGAAATTACTTTGTTGAATAAAAGTAAAATCATCTAATTCGTTTCTTAGTAATATATTGGTATTCTATTTAACTGCATATTGAACTGTTTTGCTGACAATGATTTTTTTCTTTAATTCATAATTTCATTTGCAAATTCATCTCTTTAGTTCAAAACTTAGCCATTTCGTTGAAAATTCTTTTTTTTGGGTTGAGAATTGATTTCCTTTAGTTTAAAATTTGAGAATTACGTTAAAAATTCATGTTTCGAGTCGAAAATTCTTTTTTTCGGTCAATTTGACGGAAAATTTAAGAATTTGGTTGAAAGATTTTGTATTTTGTTGATGATTCGCACTTTTTGGTGGAAAATCAAGTTTTTTTCAATACAACTGTTTCCTTGAGAATTAATCAGTTTCTGTTGAGTATCCAACTATTTTGTTAAATACGTGATATTTTTGATAAATATAAGTATTTTTTATTTAAAATTAAAATCTTTTTTCTAAATTAAAATATAAAATATTACATTTTTCGTTGAAAATATATCCTTCTCGGTTAAAAATTCAACTATTCAGTTGAAAATTAACTTTTTTTTTCGAAAATGTCTATTTTAGGATGAAAAATTCAACTGCTTTGTAGATTGTTCGTCGCCTTGGCTTGAAAATTCAACAATTTTGTTGAAAAATTTTTTCTGCAAAAGTTAATGTTCTTATTTGAAAATTTAACTATTCGACGATAGTAAATACACGGAAATTGATAATTGAAATTGTTTATACCAATTCAATAATCCAATAAACAAATTATTTATTTTCAGTGAGTCTCCGTGAATTGGATTCAGTATATTTATAACATGGATTAGCCGTTGCTGAAATGTACAAAACTATTTGGTGAAAAATTTAATTTCTATTATACTCTAAATATAAATGTAATAAATAAACCAAAGAAAATTATAAAATTGCGCACACCACGGCTCCTTGAAATTTAATACGCTTCAATTTGTAAAAAATAAAATGAAAATCGCTCGAAAATTGTAGGCTGTAGAACTTTTTGAACAGAAGTAATGCATTTCGTCCCACTGGGGGCGTAGCCTAAAATACCAAGTAGAACATTCCAGTTATAGTCAGACATCGTAAAGTCACAATTTTTTTTTTTAAATTGGAAGGTATTAAATTTTTAAGAGATCTGTGGCGCGTGATTTTTGAATTTGTCTCTCTTTACATTTATTTATTGAAAATGCAACTTCACAAAATTGTCAATTTTGCATTTTTTTCGGTTGAAATTTAGGGAATAAACATTCCGAGAAGAGCGTCGTTGAGATAAAATGACGGATATGGTGTGTAGCTACATATATGCTTAGGTACACATATATAAGCTATATTGAGCCCCGACGGGGTAAATACACGACCGTTGATTAGTTGCTCGCTTGTATGCCTCTACAGGGTGACTTGGGCTCAAACTAAATCCAATATAGATCGACCTCCGTAATCTTGCACGTCGACAAACTCGACCAAACTGTCCAAGAAATATTACATCTTTCATTCCTTTAATGCTCGACCTCAAAGTGAGAGTAATCTTGAAACGATTATCTTGGAAAATCTTCAAAGTTAATATCAGTGTTGAGTGCTACTTTTTTTTAGTAGAGTAAGGAGGGGCAGCATCGACCGGTGGGGTAAATATGACTTTGCTTATAAAATCGCTATTATTTAGTAATTTTAATTCTACTTTGCATCAAATAAATCTATTCTGTTATAGAGATATAGCTTCATCTACCAAAAATTCCTTGAAAGGGTCTCTCAAAGCGTCTAGTATCCCGTCTGCATCATATAGTATTTTACCTTGGCTATTTCTCATGCTGCCTAACTCTGTACTGTTACCTTCTTCCATACTGATCAACGTCCATTTATGAAACAGTTTCTTGCTTCCTTCAAAGTCGTTTTGTATTTTCTTCTATTCTTCTGTTCTGATTTTATCTTTACTCTCCTTGACTAGTGGTTTATCTCCCCCTTTTTTGTGTCTGTAATCATTCTCAAGCTAATTTCTCTCCTCATTGCTAAAGACTGTGATTTTCAACCTTCTTTCATGTGCCTGTTTCTTTTCTTGCGCGACTGCTTGAATTTCGTCATTCAACCATGCATCACCAGACACTCTTTCTACAACCGCAGTACCACACACTTCAGTCGTGCTCCAAAAAATGTCAGCCTAGATCATAGCCGTTGCGCTCTCTATATTTTTATTGTCCATTAGCGCTTCCCAAGTTGTCTTACCTGTGCGTTCGTTTCTCATTCTGAAAATCTGTTCGCACTTCTGGTTTCTGTATATTATCAACCTTGATTCGCATTTCCTTCATTTTTTTGGTCATCTTTCTTCTCCATTCCTGACATAGGTTTACTTTTGAGATTAGACGGTGATGAGCAGTATTGAAAACAGTATTGTAAACAGTATTGCTATGATAAATAATTTTCCCCATCCCACTTTCATTCTAACCCAGAAAAATCTAGGAGATGCAACTCCTGGATCTCTGTGATGCTGTCTTGCTCTTTCATTCATAATCAAACTGACCCCTTGAATACTATGTTGAAAATCCTTTTTTTTTGGTTGAAAATTTAGCTATTTTCAAAAGAAAAATGTATAACTAATTGTTTTTGGTTGAAAATTTAACTAATAATTTTTTTATTCAGAATTTATCTTTTGTGATTAAAAATTCAACTACTTAGTTAAAAGTGAAATTACTGTGTTGAATAAAAGTTGCCAAAACCGATCGATAATTTTGACTCAAAAAATAAAAAGGGATTCTAAAGACTTACTAATTTACGTTTTTAAGTCGCTACCTTTGATCAATTTTCTGGGTCAAAGAGAACTTTAATTTAAGGAAGTCTTTCAATACACCTAGTAGACTGACTGCTTAATGAAGGAATCTTGATTACCTCTCTATAGATTATATTTCTGGTCGATCGATCAGCACAAAGGAGGCATCCTGAGGAACCGAGCGATATACGACGTCAGTAATAATTAATTTAAATAAACATCATTAGACATTATGGTCGATAATTTAACTATTTGTAGAAAATTGGTCTTTTTTGCTTGAAAATTTAACAATGTTAAAACTTATTTTCTCTCAGGACTGGAAAAGCTTTCTTGGTTAAAAATTAAATTTGTTGATTATTTTTCTCTTTCGTTTGAAAATTCACCTCTTAGTAGCAATTTTATCTTCTTTAGTAAGTTTGAGCAGTCAAGATCTTTTCTTAATAAATTAAATTTCCAATTTAAAAATGCAACCCTTTACTTGAAAATTGATTTGTTTCCATTGAGGATTCAACTATTTTGTTGAAAATTCGTATTTTCAGGCTAAATTTAACTGTTCTTTTATTTAAAATAAAAATGTTCTTTTCTTCTTAAAATATCAACTATCACACCGCTTGTTGACAGTTCATCTTTTTAGATAGAAAATACAATTGTTTTATTAGAAATTATTCTTCTTGGACAGAAAGTTCATCCTTTTGGATTAAAAATTCAACTTTTAGTACAAAATGTATCTTTTTTGGTTAAAAAGTAATCGCTTAAATTATAAAATCTACTCTGGTATTTATTGTTCAAAATTCATCTCGTTTGGATAAGAATTAAAATATTTTGTCCAAAATGCAATTATGATGGATATGTTGTAATTATTTTAATGAATTTTCAATCTAATGATTGGCTTTTTAATCAGGAAGGTTAATTTTCTAAAAAAAGACAAATTTTACACAAAAAATAGAATAGTTTCATTTTTAGTTAGAGAAATAAGTTTTTAAGCTAATGAAACAAATTTTTAACAAAAAAAAAATCCAACAATGCAAATTCATTTTTCATCAAAAAGGTTAAATGTCTATGAAAAAAAAATGTTTCAGCAAAAAATTTTAGTTAAATTTTTAGTTCAAAAAATTAATTTCCAATAGAAAAAGAGATTTCAACCAAAGAAACTAAATTCCAACTAACAAAATTAATTTCCTGCGGAAAAAGAATACTTTGTAACAAAATACCTGAATTTTTATCCACATATTTTATGCTTAGTGAATTTTCAAGCTAGTTATTGGATTTTGAAGCAAGAATGTTAATTTACTAACAAAAAAGACACATTTTCAACAAAATAAAGAAATTTTTAACCAAAATTTTTAATTTTTAATGTAAATTTTAACCTGATACTTGAATTTTCAAACAAAAAGGTAAATAATTCACCAACAAGAATAATATTCTATAACAAACGACAAAGTTTGAACAAAATACAGAGATTTTCAAAAAAATAAATGAATTTTCTACTGCAGAAGATAGATGGAATAGTTGGATTTCCAGCCTAAAAAAAATTTTTTTTAAATGTTAACAAAATAGATAAATTTTGAAAAATAATGTTTCTCAACTAAAATGATGATTTTTTAACAAAGTAGTTCCACTTTCAACTAATTAGTTGAATGTTGAACCAAAAAAGGTTTTTCTTGAAAATGTACTTTTTATGTTTTTCAAATATTCAAAACATAATAAGAGTATGCTGTCAGATTATTACTACGCGTTTAAAAAAAAAAAGATGTTTTCATATTTGACCATTAAAAATATCATTCATTCCGGAAAAGAGGCAAAATACGAATAGCAGTATATAATTCCAAATTGTCCAGCTTCCTGAATTCTATTCAATTGTACCCTTTCCAGGCGTTCTAATTGCTTGATTCAACCATTTTTTCCAACAATATACAAACAATAGAAAAAATCGACTGAAAGGGCATTTAGTTTGACGAAATTTAACATTCTATTTTTAAAAACTTTTATTTTTAGTTCACTGACTATTTAAAGAACATGTATTAAGAGATTCTTAAGGTTCCTGAGCTTCAAAGTATAGAAAAATTGGCTTTTATCACTACAATTGAAGAAATATAATTTTTACTGATTCACAATCTCATATGTCTTGAAAAGTACGCAAAATATGAATATCTGTTCATAGTTCAAAATTTTTCAGCTTCCTGAAATTTATTAAATATTGTATCCCTTCCTATATAAAATCTCATTTTTCTCGAAAACTACGCAAAATACTAATAGCAATCCATAATTAAAAATTGTCCAGCTTCCTGAAGTGTATTCAACGGAACCCTTTCCAGATGTATATGTTGTGTGTTTTAAAAAATTTTTAGAACAAAATATCAAAAATATATATTTGCATAGTTTTCGAGAAAAATGAGATCTTGAATCGGTAAGAATTATATTTCTTCAATTTTAGAGATGAAAAACAATTTCCCTTCACCTTAAAGCGCCAGAACCTCAAAAATCTCATGAGCATGTCTTTTCAATAGTCAGTCAACTGAAAACAAACGTTTTTATAAATAAAACGTTAAATTTCGTTAAACTTGATGCCATTTTAGTGGATACTTATTGATTTCTTCTACAGTTTTGGAAAAATTTATTGAATTAGAGAATATAAACATCTGGAAAGGGTACAATTTAATAGACTTCAGGAAGCTGAAATATTTTAATTTATGAACTGCTATTCATGTTTGCCGTCGTTTTCAAGGAACGTTAGATTTTGAATTAGTAAAAATTATATTCTTACATTTTCAGAGATAAAACCCAACTTTTCTTTATTTTGAAGCTCAGGAACCTCGAAAATCTCATATAATATGTTCTTTATACAGTCCGCGAACTAACAATCAACGTTTTAAAAATAAAGTGTTAAAGTTCGTTAAACCAAATTCTATTGTGTTCTATTTTAATTAATCTTTCCAACATTTTTGAAAAAAATTTATGAAATTAAACAATGTCCAGAGTTAATAAATATGAACTTCTGGAAAGCATACAATTTAACAGATTTCAGGAAGCTGCACAATTTTAATTAATGAACTGCTATTCGTATTTTGTGTAGTTTTCGAGAAAAATGAGATAAGCCTCTTGAAAGGATACAATTTAATAAGTTTCAGGAAGCTGACAAATTTTAAACCATGAACTGATGTTCATATTTTCCGTAGTTTTCGAGAAACATGAGATATTGAATAGGTAAATATTATATTTCTTCAATTTCAGAGATACAAACCAATTTTTCTTTACTAATACTATTTTGATCGATTTTTATCAATGCTTCTCACATTTTTGAACAAATTTATGGAATAAAACAATATGAACAATTAAACAATGTAAGCCTCTAAAAAGCATACAATTTAACAGATTTCAGGAAGCTGAAGAATTTTTATCAATAAACTGCTATTCGTATTTTACGCAGTTTTCAAAAAAATGAGAAAGGCCTCTGAAAAGAATACAATTTAAAAAGTTTCTGGAAGCTGAAAAATTTTGAACTATGAAATGATATTCATATTTCCCGTAGTTTTCGAAAAAAATGAGATTTCGAATCGGTGGAAATTATATTTCTTTAATTTGAAAGATAAAAACCAATTTTGCTTTATTTTGCTTATAAACTCATAAAAAATGTTTTTTAAATATTCCGTGAACTAAAAACCAACGCTGTTAAAAATAAAGTGTTAAAGTTTGATGAACTGAATGCTGTTTTGGTCAATTTTTATCAATTTTTTTTTTACATTTTCGGAAAAATTTATAGAATTAAACAGTATAAGCCTCTGGAAGGCACACAATTTGATAGATTTCAGGAAGCTGAACAATTTTTATCAATGAACTGCTATTCGTATTTTACTTAGATTTCGGGAAAAATGAGATAACCGTCTGTAAAGGATACAATTTGATAAGTTGCAGGAAGCTGAAAAATTTTAAACCATGAACTGATGTTCATATTTTCCGTAGTTCTTGAGAAAAATAAGATTTTGAATCGGTGAAAAATTATATTTATTTAATTTTAGAGATGAAAACCAATTTTTCTCTACTTTGAAGTTCAGAAACCTCAATAATCTCATCGAGCTTGTTCTTTAAACATTCCGTGAACTAAAAACCAACGGTTTTAAAAATAAAGTGTTAGAGTTCGTTAAACTAAATGCTATTTCAGTCGATTTTTATCGATTTTTTGTACATTTTTGAAAAAATTTAATAAATTAGAAAATATAAACATCTGGAAAGGGTACAATTTATTCGACTTCAGGAAGCTGAAAAATTTTGAACTATGAACTGACGTTCATATTTTGCGTAGTTTTGAGGAAAAGTAAGATTTTGAATCGGTAAAAATAATATTTCTTCAATTTTAAAGATAAAACCCAGTGTTTCTCTACTTTCAAACTTAGAAACCTCTAAAATCTCATAGAACATGTTCTTGAAACAGCTCGAAATCTGAAGACCACCGTTTTTAAAAATAAAGTATTAAAGTTCGTTAAATTAAATGCTATTTTAGTTGATTTTTATCGATTTTTTGTACATTTTTGAAAAAATTTAATAAATTAGACAATATAAGCATCTGGAAAGGGTACAATTTATTAGACTTCAGGAAGCTGAAAAATTTTGAACTATGAACTGACGTTCATATTTTGCGTAGTTTTGAGGAACAGTAAGATTTTGAATCGGTAAAAATAATATTTCTTCAATTTTAAAGATAAAACCCAATGTTTCTCTACTTTCAAACTTAGAAACCTCTAAAATCTCATAGAACATGTTCTTGAAACAGCTCGAAATCTGAAGAC
>JAWWEA010000115.1:3629888-3640423 GCA_035222095.1 Andricus quercuspetiolicola | reverse complement strand
AAAAAGATTAATTTTTAACCAAAAAGCTAGAATAGTTCAATTTTAATTTAAAAAAATCATTTTTCAACAAAAAAACGACTTCTTAACCAAAGAGATGAATTTCCAACTAAAATGATGAATCTTTAACCAAACAAAAAAAAAATGGATTTTTAGCAAAGTAGTTCAATTTTCAACCAAGTAGTAGAAAGGGCCTTGGAAATTTGGAAAATAGCTTTAAAAATATTCAGCTATTAATACTTTTTGGAAATGTTTTAATTTTTAATTCTTACGTTTCGAAAGATTTGAATTTAGAATTTCAAAGAATGCGAATTTATTTTGTACCATTTTTCAACATTTTAAATTCAAAAATTTTCTAATTTAAAGGCTCTAAATTTGAAAATGGTCCACTATTAAGTAGTAACAGCAATTAATTTTCAGCTTGCAATGCTTTAAAGGTATCTATATAATTTTATATTCAACAATCTTTGAGGGATTATATTTGAAATTTATTTTCCACGATTTTTGCGTTTTTAGGGTCAATTTTTTATCAAAAAAATTAACATAGGCAAATTTATATATTCACACTTTTAGTTCAAAATATCAAAGGCTTACAATATTGTGTTGATGTAAATTGAAAACTAAAATTTATGGACATTACAGGTTGAAATTAATTATTTAACTAAGCCTTTGTTTTATTGATTTTTTAAACTATAAAATACAATTGTTTTCAAACGATACAATTTTGAAAGATTTAAAAATGAAACCAAATCATTTTCAATGCTTTGTTGTAAAATTCGTCTGTTTCAAATGCTTTCAATTCAAACTTGTTTAATTTTAAACGATCCAAGTTTGAAGTAATTTAATGTTGAAAGTTTCAAGCTGAAAGCTGAACAAGTGAGATATAAAATTTTTTAATTTACAGTTTTTAAATATTTAAAAACAAAAAAGTCATACAACTTCATATAATATTTGAAATAATTGTGACACTTTTATATAATAAACTAAAAAGGTTAGAGGTTTCACTCATGCATAAGATTAAAAAATCGTAATTGTAATAGATTCGAGCAATTTCATTATTTTTACTGAAACCACTGAAACTAACATTGGAAGTCAAAAAGATTATAAGCTTAGTTTCTATTTAAAAAATGTTAGTTATCAATTACTAATTTCATTTTTTTTACAATCAACAGTCAAAATGTTATTTTTACAATAAATGGAAAATAACCATTTTTCTACATTTTCATTGCATTATTTACATTTAAATAATAGTTTTTAAAATCAAAACTTACCACAATCAGTTAATTTTTTCTAGTTCTATTCAAAATTTGATCTTCTCTTCATACCTTGATCCTGTAATATGACAAATTTTGGAATTTGCAGGCTATTTGAATCAGTTCTTGTTCGATTAAGTTTTTAAGGCTTTGTCTATTCGTAAATAGCGACAAAAATACCTTTTTTGGTTCAAAGTTCAACTACTTAGTTGAAAGTGGAGCCACTTTGTTAAAAATTCAATTTTTTAGTTGCAGATTCATTATTTTAGGTAAAAATTAATTTCCTTGCTTAAAAATTTAACTATTTTGTTGAAAATTCGTTTTTTTTGTTGAAAATAAATTTTTTTAACTGAAAATTTAACTATTCTGTGTTTGTTGTAACATTTTTAGTTTGGTTGAAAATTCTTGTATTTTGTTAAAATTATTCTTTTTCATTGAGAATTCATTTCTTTGATTCAAAATTAATTTTTTCAACTAAAAATTTAACTATTCCATGTTTTGTCGAAAATTTATCTTTTTTGGTAGAGATTTAATCTTCTTGATTGAAAATTCATCTGTTTGGTTGAAAATATAACTATTTGGTTAAAAATTTATCTCTTTTGTTGAAGATTAATTATTTTAGTTAAAAGTTAATTTCTTTGATTAAAAATTTAACTATTTTGTTGAAAATTCATTTTTCTGTCGTTGAAATTTAATCTTCTTGATTGAAAATTCATCTGTTTGGTTGAAAACATAACTATTTGGTTGAAAATTCATCTTTTTGGTTGAAGAATAATTATTTTAATTAAAAATTATTTTCTTTGCTTGAAAATTTAACTATTTTGTTGAAAATCCGTTTTTTTTTGTCGTTGAAAAGAAATTTATTTAACTAAAAATCTAATTGTTTCATGTTTGGTTTAACATTTATCTTCTTCAGTTGAAAACTCAACTGTTTGGTAGAAAACTTCAGTATTTTGTTGAAACTTTGTCTTTTGTGGTAGAATGTTAATTTTCTTAGTGACTGATTCACTTTTCCGGTCCTTTTCGGTTAAAAATTCAATTATTTTGGCAGAAAATGCATATTTTTGGGTGGTGAATTGAACTTTTTTGTCAAAAGTTCCTCTTTGTGTTTCGAACATTAGTCTGTTTTAGTTAAGGATTTAAATAATGTCTTGCAAATTCGTATTTTTGGGTATAATTCAGCTATTTTTTTACTGAAAATTAAAATATTGTTGTGCGTACCAATGCCATGATATTCAACACTGACACACTCTGTAATTATGACTGAACAGTTGTTTAGATGATTTACAGAATAGTAATCGTTAATTCACCGAATTTTTCTCATATCCGCCACAACGTAACTAGTTCAGTAATCCCTCAAGTACAAATTTTTTCCATGTAGATGAAGTCTGAATTTGTTTTTCAAATTTTTCAAGTTTCTTAGTGCTTTAAAACCTTTTGAAAGTATTTTAAGATTTAATTTCGCACCTAAGCGATTGTAAATTTATTAAAATGCGTTATTAGGTGAATGTGGAGAGATAAGATGCAAGCTAATGTGTCTTGGTGATGTGGCAAGTACAACTTCGGTGAAATCAACCGACTTGGAGTGCTTGGCTAGACTTCAAGAACTTGCGGAAGCAGAACTTTGCATGAAGCGACATATCACCGAACTGGAACGTCGAGAGGAGACATATATGAGGACACTTCAACAGGCGGACGAATTATGGTCAAAGATGGAGGGTGACACAGCGAGTACGATGAGTGGCTTGCAGGAACAGCTAGATCTGAAAACAGCTGCTAATCAGCAACTGGCTGATAAGGTTTGCTCCTTGGAAGATGCTATAGAAAAGATGAACAAGAGACTAGCTAATTGTAGAAACGAATTAGGGAAATTTGTAGACATTGAACGTGTTGATGCAATAATTGGCAGTGATGATGATCATGCAGGAGTCGCGGACAAAAATACTCTTGCTGGTGTGAATATGAAAGATAAGGATACAATGTCTAAAAAAATTGCAATGGTTGATACAGACACTATGGATGAAAAGAGAGAAGTGATGGATAGAGACACAATAACTGATGAAATGCCTTGTGCAGACAGCGAAGTTTGTGGAGAATTTTATTATGATTCAGGTTCAGAAGGTGAACCCTGTAGTCCGGATTTTGCATGCAATGATGTAGTGTTTTCACCCAATGGTATGGAAGATACAAAAGAAATGATAAATAAAGACACAATCACTGACGCAATTATTGGTAGTGATGCAATTACTGGCAGTGATCATGATCATGCACAGGTCGCAGACAAAAACACTCTTGCTGGGGTCAAAACGAAAGATAACGATACAATGTCGAAAGAAGTTACAATGGTAGATACAGACACTATGGATGAAAAGAGAGAAATGATAGATAAAGACACAATCACTGATGGAGTGCCTTGTGCAGCCAATGAAATCTGTGGAGAACTTGATTACGATTCAGACTTAGAGGGTGAACCATGTGGTCCGGATTATGCATGCAACGATGTAGATTTTACGCCTGATGGTATAAAAGAAACAGAGGTAAAGTGTTTTATAAAATCCATTAAATTCATCTAAATATCCATTAAATCAAGAAAAAGCTAAGAAATATTTAATCAATTCTTTTTTTAAAGAATGAAGAGGACATCACGTCCCCAAAGATGATAGCAACACCTAAAACACATGAGACTAAGAATGAGCAGGAGGAAGAAATTGAAATAAAAGACGAAGCACCTTCTGCACGCAAGGTAGATACAGGACAAGAATCGGATGAAGAATACCAATTGGCTGTCGAGAATTTACCAGATGATAAGGTAAATTACCAATTTGAATAATACGAAAGTAAATGAGAAAAAAATCGTTATGGGTATATTGATGATCAAACATTGTCAATTCATTCGTATATTTTAATTTTCTGAAAGAACACTTATTATTATTTCAGATTTCGTTAAATGAAAGGGAAGAATCAGAGGAAGTGCAAGTACTGGGACCGGGAACTCCTTCCGTAATTGGAAAACTTTCGTCAAATATAGTTCAAGACGGCGAAGCGGTTGTAGGAGTAGATGAACAAAAAATTGCAGAAATTGATGTTGCCATAAATGACCAAGTGGAACATGAGCAGGAAAACTTGTCCCTTGTTTTAAATCAACAAGATTTCTCTGTAGATGATCGAGAAGGAGAAGGGAAGCAAAAATATATAGGCGAAGATATTGTATCAGAAGGAAAAGAAAATACAAAAGACGAAGAATTGTTTCCAGTTCAGGAAGATAAAGGAAACGCAGATTTAGGAAAAGAAAACATATTACAAGTAAAACAATCAGAAAGGATAGGAAAAAATGATGAGGAAAAGAAGGTACATGAAGGTGGAGGAGAAACAAATGTATCAGGAGAACAAACAGGAGGAATAATGGAAGAAGAGAAAGCAAAAGTAATTAGGGGTGAGAGACAAGTCTTAGAAATCGAGGAAGGAGAAAAAGTTATTGATGAAAGAAAAGGGACTTTATCAGAAGGTATAAAAATAGGAGCGGGGATGGAAGAAGAGAAACCAAAAGATATTAGGGATGATCAAAAAGTAGGAATAACAGAGGGAAGAGAAGAAATCACTGATGAAGGAAAAGAAACTTTATCAAAAGGTAAACAAACAGGAGCGGTAAGGGAAGAAAAGAAAGAAGAAATTAGGGATGATCAACAAGTAGGAATAACAGAGGGAAGAGAAGAAATCACTGATGAAGGAACAGAAATGTTATCAGAAGGTAAACAAATGGAAGCAGTAATGAGAGAAGAGGAAGAAAAAGAAACTAAGGACGATGAACAAGTACTGAAATCAGAGGAGAGAGAAGAAATCGCCGTTGAGGGAAAGGGAATTTTGTCAGAAGATGAACAAATAGGAGCAGGAATTGAGAAAGAGAAAGCAAAAAAAATTAGGGGTGATGAACAAGTACCAAAGGCAGAGGGAAAAGAAGAAACCATTGATGTTATCACTAAGCAAGAAGATGAAGAAAAAATGTCTGTTATCAGTGAAAAAGATAAACTCTTTGGTAAAAAGATAATTCCTGGAGTAAAATATCAAGCGGAAAAGGATGAAGAAAGAGGGATTATAGGTGAAAAATTAGAATCTAAGATAAAACTTGTTTCTTCGATTTCCGGAAACGAAGATGAAGAAATGTTACATGCAGATGAATTGAATCTGGAAGTAGCAATTGAAGCAAAGGCACAAATCTCACCCATAGAAGATATGGGGAAAGGAAATACAATTACAGAAGGTATAGGAATGTTATCTGACAAGAGTTTGAAAAAAGAAGCAGCAATTGCGGAAGATGAACAAATCTTGTCCATAGAAGAGGTAGAAGAAGATATTGGAGGAAAAGAAACGGTAGAAGCTAAATTAGATAGAGGAATAAAACCAACTATTTCTCAAGTTAAGAAAGTTGGCAAAACAACTAAATATTTAGCTCCCGTTCTGGGTAGGAAAGAAATTTCTCACATTCCAGAAGAGGAAAAAACTGATTCTGAGAAAGATTCATCCTGCCCGTGTGATCCTGAGGTTACTACAGTTGATTTATAAATTTTATTACATTATTTTGTTCAGTTTTATATCAATTCGGCTAATATTAATTATAACAATTAATTATAACATAGGTGGTTCCCCAGAAAAAGCCAAAACCAGTTTCGAAGGATAGAGTAGAAATTCTGAACAAACATGTATGTTCTTGCAAAGACAAGGTAAGTATTCTCTTTTCATTAATTGTAAACAATATTTGACTGTTTTAATATTGAAAGTTTTAATTAAATTACCAAGTTTACTAAAGTTGATTACCTTTGTATACAGGATGTCTCTAGAGAAGAAACAAGGTCTCGCCCCAAGCTGATTATAATAAGAAAAACAATTTGCAGTCCTGATGAAATCAAGTTGCATCTCCAAAGAGACGAGACAAAAAGCAAAAGTAAAAACAGGAAACTGTCCTACATTAAAGTAAAAGATGAATCCATAGGAACTGTTGTAAGCGTTGGCTTGCAGACACAAAAAACAGTCAATAAAGACCAATCCACTTCAAGAAGAAGCTTTGTTGATAATAAGAGTGGAAAATATAAAGAGGTACAAACTACAGGATCAGATTCTACTATGAATTCATCATGCAGCATAAGTTGCGAGTCAGCTCAGCAGGTTAAAGTACTAAAAAAATATAAAGGACCAATAGATTCCGAATCCAGATGTCTCGTGTGCAAAAAGGAACTTTCGTCGAAAAATAATGTCTACGTAAGTAATGATTTTGAAGCTGCTTCTTCACCCAAAATGGCTTCTCAATCAACACTCAATATGGTATGCTGTAGTTGCCAAGAAGGACAAGATTCAAAATCGATAATTCAATCCAGAAATGAATCTCGAGTTCAGGAAAAGTCAAGGGAATATTCTCATCCACGGTCACCAGTAGTTGTTGAACAAGCAAATATTAGTTCTCATATTAGCTTCATGAAAAAAGTGTCACATGGGAAGAAAGATCAAAGTTGTCTTGTAAAAATAGTCCGAAGCAAAGTAGAGTATAGAGAGAGAAGACAGAAGTGTGAATCAGAACCGAATGTGAAGACTAGGAAGAGGTTGCTCGGAAAAGTTTTGAAACCTGAATCTGGTTTAGGTTTTTCGCAAACACAATCTTTGCAAACACAGAGTAGCCAATTGCTTGATGAACCTTCTTCAAGTTGTACTTGTATAACTGAAAAAATGAACTCTGTGAATAGGAATAAATCCACCAATAGAGGGGAGCAGTTTGAAGGGGAAGAAAATCTGAGCTGTCACTGTGATTCGGATTAGGCTAAAGATAAAGATAAAGATAAAGATCACTTAAGGATAGATTTGCAAACAGTTTTCATTTATGGCTCTGATCAGAATACAAGTATTGTTTGGTTTACTGTAACTATCAAGAGATAAAATTGTTGAATATTTTAAAAATAACGTCATTTTGTTTATGTTCACAAGATGCTATTTAGGAAACTCCAAAGTATACTAATACAAAAATTGAAATCTTGTCGGTTTTGATGTTTTCATTTGGGTAAATTTCCTGGTAACCTTAAGTAATGTATTATTGGTTTGGACTATTAGATCAAAAACTGGCATTCCAAAATTATTTTAGTACGTTGATCGTCAATATAATATAAAAAATCAGTTAATAATACTTTCCGTTTGCTTCAAAATCTACATATAGCTTTCATATAGATTTTTGTATCCTGTATCCTATGACCTGGTATTGAAAAAACAAATATAGCTTAATACATAACAGGGTTAGTAATAAATCTGTCCATTTATACTTGAATTGTAAATCTAAATAAATATTAATACACATACAATAATATAAAACGTGACATGCAAGTTTAAAAAATTTCAAAAACTTTTGCTAATTCATGAATTTTCTGTAAATTTCTAAATCTATTGAGCAGGTCCAATGGTGGAAAGAAAATTCTCACTTTTTCGGGTTGAAAATCGAATTTTCTATCACCGTCCAAATTTGAAAAAAATGTTGACTGCGATCGAGAAAAAAGCTATTTCTCTCTACATTTCCTCGGAATCTAATAACATCTTTCCATCAAACTTTTATGAGTTTACTTCAGCATTAATTGAGAACTCGAATTCAATAACTCTCCGACGTGGAAAATATTTTTTTTTTAATACAGACTTGTGTAGAATAATTGGACGAACTTTTTCTTTTTACATTTTTCTTTCTTCGATGAATGGTTTCAATAATGAAAATTAAAAACTGAAACAAACTTTCCAAAAATCGATAAGTGATTAAAATATAAATCGTCATAACTCGGACAAATATTATTGAAACTTTTTGAAATTTGGTATACATACAAATCATAGTCTGGGGATGTTTACACAATAATGAAAAATTTGGAAATGCCTTTTGTATAATAATATTCAATTGCAAATTAAAACCGATCAGTAAACATGTTTTCTAGTTTCTCCGACAAAAACGTAGTTAGAAAAAAAAACGTAGAAAACGCAGGAAAACGTAGTTATCGACCCGCTTTAATTTGCAATGAAATATTATTAAATAGAAGGTTATTTCCAGATTTTTCATTATTTTCTAGAGATCCCTAGAGTATATTTTGTATGTGTACCAAATTTCAAAAATTTTCAATGATTTTTTGCTGAGTTATGACGATTTATGTTTTAAACACTTATAGGATTCCGGAACTTTCTTTCAAATTATTTAATTTTTATTATTAAAACTAATGATCGGGAAAAATGTAATTATAAAAAAGTTCTGCCTTGTAATTTTATACAAGTTCATATTAAAAAAAATGTTATTTTTACGAATTTCAACATTTCAGTTGAGGGGCCGCATTCTACAAACGGCGCTGGCGCATAAGAATGTTTCAAACAAGTTTCGAATTTTAATCTTAAAAGTACATTTTCTTATATGAAAGTGAATTGGAAATCTTTTTTCTTAAAGCAGCAAAGTGATAGCTATCTCTGTTTTCGAAAGAAACTAAAAAGAAAATATTTTTCATGAAACAAATTTTTTGTCTTTTTTTACTTCAACTCGTGGTGATTCAGACAATTTTTGAAATTTTTGGGTGAAATTTACAGGAGATATTCTTTATGATGTTCTACAAATGGCAGAATAAATAATATATGAACATCTTTGTTTAAACAAAAGTTATTAACTTTTACTTGAGTCATGCTTCTTAGAAGACGAGCAAAATTTCAGTAACAAAAAACTCCCAGACGTAAAGTTGTTCAAAAGGGTATAAATATTTTTATATGAAAAAAATGATTGAAAATTAATAATTATTAAAAAAATGTTGAAATTTATTTAAAATCAAATTTAAAATTATTTAGAAACATTTGTGGCCTTCAATTTTTGGCTAATTTTAAAGCTTCTTTTAGAATTAATGATCATTAAATTCTTGGATGCTCCTTACCTCTAAATATATCGACAATTAATTTTAACTAAAACCTAAGCATACAAAAAAGATAAATAACTTCTTTATTGTACAACTTTATCGGTATAAACAAATTTTATAAACAAATAAATTATTTTGTGCGAAAAAAATTCTTTTGCGTATTATATGCATCGCAATAGCTTATCAGAATCATTAAACTTCAAAATATTATTAAACCCAAACGTTTATCTTTGTTATAAATAATTCAAGTAAACAAATAAAAATTTTCGTAATTTTCTCCGTAACAAAATTCTTCACTGTTTAATGTGTATCTAAGTCACTTATCACACTAACTAAAGTGCAAAAAAATTGTTGAGACTTAAAAAATTATCTTTGGTATAAAAAATTTAAATAAACAAATAGAACATTTTCATCCATTTTTCGCAGAAAAAAATTATTTTCAATATAATATCGATCGAAATAGCTTTGTAGGCTTACTAAATTTCATAAAATTAAAGGTAAAATTTAATATTTAGCTTTGTTAAAAACAATTTAAGCTAAAGAAATAATTTTCTAAATTTTCCCGTTTCTAATAATTTTGATAAGCTATTTCAATAAATATAAAACAGAAACGAATTTTTTCCGGAAAAAGAATGGAAAATTTCCATTTGTTAACTTAAATTTTTTACAACAGACGTAAATTTTTAAAATTAATAATTTTGTATAGTCTTATATTTGAGAAGCTTTTCTATAAATATTATATTGTAAAGAATTTTTTTCGCACAAAAGGGATGAAAATAGTTCATTTGTTGACGTAAATTATTTATAAAGAAGGTAAACTTCGACCGTTAACAATAATTTGCAGTTTAGTAAGTGTAATAAACTATTTTAATACATGTAGATAAAAAAAATATTTCACTCAATAAAAAGAATGAAAATGTTCTATTCGTTATCTTAAATTATTTATAACGAAGCTAAATGTTAAGTATTAACTATTTTCCGTAAGTGAGTGAGTAAATAATTTTTTCCATGCAAAACATATTTAATATTTATACCTTCTCCAGAAACTTCCGCTGAAATTTTTTTGTTATTCAAAATTCGTTTGACTCCCAATGAGCTTGAGGATATGAATGCACGATTTATGCAATTTTTCAGGTAAAAATCTATAACTTTTGTTTAGACAAAAATGTCGATCAGTTATTTATCCTACCAGTCTGAGAACATTAAAAAGAACATTTCCTGCAAATTTTAGCAAAAAATTCCAAGAAATGTCTGAATTATGATGATTTGAAAAACGAATTCTTTCTTTTAAAAAACGGGTTTTTCGGGTGGACTTCGAGAACAGTGGAAGCTAAAACTTTTCTGTTCAGATAAAAAAGATGCGTAATTAAATTTCGTGTGAGAA
>JAWWEA010000115.1:2891708-2903807 GCA_035222095.1 Andricus quercuspetiolicola | reverse complement strand
AATATTCATCATGATAAAATGCATATAACGATGCAGAAATTTCAATTTGTGGAAAGTTTAAAGACGTTTTTTGAATTCATAGATATAGTATAGTATCGTGTTCACCAATGGAACTAAGAATCACTGTGAAAATGAAGACCACAGTATAAACGACCCACATTTTCTGCAACAAGAAGAAAATCTGATTTATATATTATTGGAAAATTTGCTTAACAGCGTATCAAATAATATTCTGGTGTTTTATAATAGTGTATATATCGCATCATGATCCCCAGTTCATATGGTATATGCGTGAAGCTTCTTCTTTTGTGATATTCATGTTTATACTTCATATCTCTGTCCAAGCTTAAAAATTTTGTTTCCTCAATAAAGGCTACTTTGAGGGTATCATTACCGACTTTTTTCCTTATCGTTAAATTGATAAGATTTGCAATTTAATTGAATATATGGAAGCTATTTTCATTTTCAAAAATAATGTTGCAATTCTGAAAATTATAATTATAAACATTCACTTGTGACTCAATGGTTCAGGAATGTATTATTGCGGGCAAACTCAGCTTCTGTTCGCAATTCTTAACTGGTTTTTCTGTAATTAGTCAGAATGAAGTTCCTACTATGAATCTAAAAATTTTTATTGACTGTGAAATACCATACATATTTCTCAAATATGAACAATATTTGATTGAAGATTTAATATAGACGTATAATGAATTAAGTGTAACAGTATTTGACTAACAATATTTGAAAAACAGGCGCCCCTTGGACAAAAGTGATCTCCTACAGATCATCGTATAAAATGTTGTAAAATTTTGTGGTGACAATTAAGACTTACAGACAGGCAAAGAATTTTGTATCCATAAAAATATTATAGTGACAAAAATGAGAGATTATTCAAACATATAGTACTAAGTAGAATCAACCATTTGATAAATTAATAAATAGTTTAAAAATTTTCAAGCATTCTCAGTAATTAAAAAAATTTGTAATTGAACATAATGAATTCATCTAGATGGACAAATTTTCAAAGAAATAGTTAAATCCTCAACATGATTTTTACACTAAGAAGATTAATTTATTACCGAAAAGACAAATTTCCAACTAAAATTGTGAATCTTTGACAAATAATATGACTTTAAAACTTTAATTCTTTCAAAAATTAACTGATTTTGAATATTTTCAGGACTTGAAAAATCATGAAATATGTTTTGAAATAATTGCTAAGATTTTTTTAAATCCTGAAATTTTCTTTTTATATCTTGAAATATAACGGATCCTTTTGCAATATTTTAGAAAATGATATTGAATCTTTGAAAAAGTATTTTTCCAAAGTAATTTACCAAAATAATGAATCAATTTGAGATTGCTATGTTTTATGATTTCATCTGCCTCGGAAAACGTTTACCTGAAACGAAATCCTGCCCATTTTATTCCACTTTTCTATTACGCATACAGAATAAGAAAAAAATAAAAAATAAATAAGGCAAAAAATGAAACATGAAAGAAAGTATGGCAAAGGATTAGAGGGGAAAAGGGAAGATCAATTTCGAACGATAAAAGGCGTAGAAGTTGGCGCCTAATGCCAAAATACTGTTTAAACAATAGTTCTATGTTCAAATGCATAACTTTTACAAACAAATACAGAAAGCACGTATTTTTCAATTATTGTTGAATAAATCTGGATACTCTCATGCACCTACATGTTTGATATTATTGTGTTAGATTATACAATAATAATAATAAATTCGTGACAGCAATTTTACTGAAACTATTCAGAAAAAAAAATTTCCTCAAGTCAAACTGTACCCCAAAAAGATACAGTTTTAATCCAGAACAATATTCCAATATCTAAAAGGCAAGTTTTCAATAAAATACATAAACTCACAACGAATTAGTTGACTCTTTAAATGATAATCTCAGTTTTCAAACAGACTGAAATAGAACAATTTTTAGGAAAAGAAAATTAGTTTTCAATAAAAAAAAATATAACAAGCTGGTTCAGATTTCAGAGGAAAAATAGTATTTTCGACAAAAGCAGATGAATTTTCAACAAAAAAGTTGATTTCCTACCAAGAATAGCGAATGTTCAAACAAAATGTTGCTTCCCCGGCGTGGGGCGTAGGAACTGAAGTCGCAAGGGACTGCTCGGCGAAGCTAGAAAAGGTCGCTTAGCGCCTTGTGGCCAGACGAGCTGCTGCTCGTATCTCTTATCACCATAGGTGATACGAGGGTGGTTGGTGAGGACAGAGCTGGCTGGACACCGACCAAAGGCTCAAAACACAAAAATATTTCACGAGTGGATACTCATGGTCGAGTTGGAGTGCTCGGCTTGAGAGCGTGTCTGACAGAATGCCGACAACCACGACTTAAGAAAACGTTTCAAAAGAAACAAACGGAGCGGAACCCGACGGTTGAGTTAGGAGTCTCTGGCAGGTTACAGGGCTGACAGAAGGTCGACCACCAGGACCCTAGAAGAAAAAAAATTGGGTTAGCACAAAAGAAAATAAAACGGAAAAGGCAAATCAGGAAAAGAAGTATTAAAGGGAAGGTATGAAGGTAGGAGAGGGAAAAGAGCGGACTTTCTGATTCGTGCAGGAAAGTCGATGAAAGCTGTGGTGCGCCTGTCGCTGTTTCACGGAGATAGTAGCGAAAGAAAAAGAAACTGTCACTTTATATTTTAAAGATTCTGGCTGTTTATTTAGAGAAGGAAGAGCGGAAGCTGTTGCGCTCTTTGACTGCTTACAAGCAACTGACGGTCGTTACTTTCTACTCTTAGCTCGCATGCGGCTGGCCGCTCAAGCCTTGTGGGCAGGGAAGGAGAGTTGCCTCTGCGGCCTTCCGATTGGCCAACTCTCGTAAACCAAGAGCTAAAAAGCCACCGTGGGGATGACACCCCGCTCCCACCGACCCACCTCCGTTTGTCGAGTGCTTGAGTTCAGCACAAAAATTTGAAATTCTTCATTCTAAGCTGACATAAATATTTAAAAACTAAATTATTTCTAATTCCTATAAGAAATTACAAGCTCGTTGATACTAACAAAAAAAATAATTATGCTATAATACAATGATTAATGGTTCTCAAAATCAAGCGATTGGAATGGCAAAAAGAAATATCTACTGCAATAATAATTAATTTAAAAATTCCGAATGAATCACTACAAAGTTTCTGAATAGAATTTTTCCAATGAAATAAATCGATTTCATAAACCTGTTCGATGAAATATTAGTTTGTAACATATAAATAATGATGGTAATTAATTTCGTGAAACTATTTTTTCGCAGTGAAATTTTTTCTTATCTGAATTATGGTGATCTCCCCATTGAAAAAGTATTATAGATGAATCGTCATCAGCTTATCATAATATTTCTGAAGAACTATTTTCATGAGAGAATGAAATGGAACTTCTTTTTATTTGTTTCTCAAAAAGACTATCTGGGACATTGGCGAAAGGCTGAAGCCATAGAGAGTATGACACACTATGTAATATTTTATTATCATTTGTAATCAAAAGTTACTTATAACATTTTAGGATGATTATGCATTATAAACAATTTAGCATTCTTGGTTTACATTTTTGTTAAAGGTGTGAAGGATTTTGTTTTAAAAGATATACTATATAATGAACTGAAATTGGGCGATGTGGGCCTACTGGAACTTCCTCAATTTCATTTGTGGTCAATACAGTAATCCTGCCGCTTTCCATGTTTATTTTTGCTCGTCCTTCACGTCGAGTGCGAGGATTCTGTGCATATATTCCAGCAAGAACATTACTACTTTCCAATATTGCAAAGACGTCCCCACCGAATGTTGATAATACAATTTGTTCTTGGAGTGGCATGGGCCTGAAGTGGTTCCGTCTTGCAAGTATTTTTATTGGCTTATCTGCAGAAAAAGTGTATCTGCGAAGTTCGAACAGTCGGTGCGGATTCGCATTGTAACAAAGCCGAACTAATCGAAGTTTGTCAATTGGATATCCGAGTACATGAGAAAATGAAGAAGATCTGGGAAGAGAATAAGGCCATATAAATAGAACAAAATTTTGACAATCCAATAGAATTTTATTGAATTCAAATAAATGGGAGTGAATAGAATCAGATAATAAGAAGCTAATGAAATCCGTAGGAATTCACGATAAATTTGAGAGTCTTCAGCGTGAGAAAAAAAAGCAAAAAGCCAAAACAGATCCATTGAATTAAGTTGATTTCAAGGCAATTGCAGAGATTTCAAGGTGGTTTGAGGAGAACGTTAAAAATATTCTATACAATTTTATAATCCTCTAATTCCGTGCTTTAATTCAATTTTAAAAAGCTACTAAAGCGACATTTTGATTTTAAAAATTGACTCTACCGACTTCATCTTTAAAGATTGACGAAAACGGGACTTGAGAAACAAAAACGTTGACAACTAGTAACTTACCCATCACTGTGGTTCACGTTCTTTACTCTGAAATGATATAGGATTGAACGCCTGGGGCCCACTGGTACTTCCTCAGTTTCACCTGAGGTCAATGGGGTAATCGTGCCGCTCACCATATTTATTTTTGTACGCTTATTAGCTTTGATGTGACGATTATATTTATATATTCCTGAAAGTGTATCACTACTCGACAATATTGCAAAGATGTCACCATCTAAAGTTGATAATACAATTTGTTCTTGTAATGGCACGGGCCTATAGACATTATATCCTGCGAAAACTTTAATTCGTTTATTCGCAGGAAAAGTGTATCTTCGAAGCTGGAATCGACGATGCGGATTTTTAAGGGGAGTAAGTCGAATAAATTGAAGTTGATCAAGTCCATATCCATGTCCGTCAGAAGAAGGAAGCCTAGTAGTGGGGCCTATACAGCTGGCAGTAGGAAAATATGACCTTGCACGTTGAGGAGGTTTGGCAGGAGAAGGAGACCTGAGCGGAGATTGAGGCCTGGCAGGAGAAGGAGAACTGGCAGGAGGATGTGGTGTATCAAGAGTAGAAGAGAAAGATGCTTTTCCACGAGAAGTACCAGAAATAGGGCCGTTATTAGGCATGCAATCGAACTGTGAACTTAATTCTGTGAAAAGAAACAATTGATTACATTTTTTTGAAAAAGGAATGTTTTTGCATTGCTAATAATAATCTACAAAAGCACCCAAAATTCTGTTTCCAACATGACGTTATTTTTCAGTGTTACTTTTGATTTCAGAGTAATTATGCATTTTGGTTTATACATAATTCCCTAAGTTGGCTCAAAAGCAATTTTCTTCACACAGAGAAAAGAGAAGATAAACTTTACGTCGATTTCCGACAAAAGATTCTTGGCAACAAAAATCAACTTCACAGGATAAACCGTACACAAATATCATTTAAACCTTCTTTTGTTTTTCCATGACAAACACATGTATTTTGAAAGACGTGAAGTTGGCTGATCAAAACTTCATCGCTCTAAAAATTTTCTGCAAAACAATTTCATTCTTTGTTTCTTCTATGCATGTATGTATGAAAAGGTCATGAATTTAGTCCGTCGATATTTTTTTGATTTCTTATAATTTAAATTGAATAACATGCCTAGAAGTATAGTACATAGCATTTGGTATACGTCCTATGGCGATAATATTTGATAGGATTTTAATAAGAAACTATTGATAGAAGAGTATAAGACTTCTGTATGAAAACGTTTTCACAATTATAGATATAGGACAGTATTATATTCACCAATAGAACTGAAAGTCATCGTGAAAATGAGGAGAACACTATAAACAATCGTCATGTTTTGCAACTGGAGGGAAAACTGATTCATATGTCAGTGAAGAACTACGTCCACATTTTATCGAATTAATATTCTGGTGTTTCAAAAGGCCATATACATATCGCATCTTAATCGCAACATTACATTTTATAGGCATGAAGATTCTCATTCTGCGATATTTATGTTTATATTTCATATATCAGTTCAAGGGAAGAAATTTAGTTTCGTCAATATAACCTACTTTGGGAGTATCACTATCGCCTTTTTTGTCTTATTGACAAAGTGATAAGGTTTGAAATTCAAATGAATATCTAGAAGATATGTTCAATTAAGAAAATAAATTTTGCAATTCTGAAAGCATAATTAAATACATTTACTCGTGACTCAGTGGTGCAGGAATGTATTATAGCGGGCAAATCTAACTGATGCTGCCATTTTTAACTGATTTTTTTTAGTTAATATAAAATTCCTCAGTCTTAAACGTTTTGTTAACTGGAAAAAACCATACATGTTTCTTAAATATCAACGATATTTGATTAAAGATTTATCAAATATCAGCAATTAAAATATAACAGTATTTGATTAACATTGTTCAAATAACAAGCACCCATTGGACAAGACTTATCTCCTTTGGATCAGCAAATAAAATGTTGCAAAAATTTGGGAAGTCAGCTAAGATTTACAGATTTGTAAAAAAAAGTTGGCATGCATAAAATAAATTTAAAAAACAGCAATGAGAGCTTTTTCAAGCATATTTTACTGACTGGAAATAATAATCTAATAAATTATTTAATTTGCCTTAAAATTGTGTACAGCTTAGAGAATTTAAACAATTATTATTATTATTATTATTACAAACAATTCATACTTTTACTATTAGGAAATAAAAATCCAGCTACACGAATACGGGCATGGCGCACTTATTTTTATTGTAAGTTTTGAAGTAAATATGTTTTAAATCGAATAATACTTAACCGTGAATAACATAAAAACTAAATGACAAAATATCTTTAATTCGAACCCCAGTTTAATTTCAACCAAAACAGTTAGCTTCTACCAAATAGTTTAATTTTTAAAATAAAGAGATCAAACATAGTGAATTCGTCATTCCATTTGTTTTGTTTAAACCTTCACGTTCTCGAAGGTTATGTAAATATGACTTGCTTAAATCTTTCGAGAAAAATAAAAAAAATTGCAAATTTTAATTCTTTCGAAAATTGTCTATAAAATGTATAAGAAAAGTCATTTAATTTATAAGATATCGCCACATTTTACGAAAAATTTGAGTTCGTTTAAACAATATTGAGCACTGGCAGACGTTTGGGGAAAATTTCAGAATGTTTTACAAATTTGTGAAAGTCTTTGAATGATTTAAAACATTTGGAATCTCTTATAAACTTCTGAAGTTTCTTGATATTCTGTAAATCTTTTGTAATAATTTTAAATGATTTGAAATACTCTTTCAAAATTAATTTTTTGAAATAAATAGTCACTTTGAATATTCCCAGGAATTTCCAGAAAATTCTTGTCTCATTTTTTCTTGAATCTTTTTGCTCAAAATCTTCAAAAATCTAATTTTCTTGAAAAACATTTCAGCCTTTTCAACATTAAATAATTTTGAATCTTTTATATCTTGTTAAACTTTCAAATAGTTTTCGAAATAATGCCTAACATTTTTTCAAATTCTGGAAAAATTTTAGAAAAATATCCTGAAATCTACCAGATACTTTTCCGAAAATTTAGGAAATAATCGGAAATGTTTTAAAATATTTGAAATTAGTTTCTTGGATCTAATTTTGCAAAATATGAAATCAATTTCATATTTGTAAAGTTTTAATAATATTCCCCCAGTTGAAACAATAACTTTTGATTCTCCAAATAATTAAAAATGGTTCAAATATTCGGGGCTCATTCGTGATAACTATTTTACGGAAACTATTCCAAATTTCCTTTAATTTAAGTTATAAGCCGAAAAGATCAATTTTTAACCGAGAAAAATATAAGCGTGGCACTATATCAATAATAATAACTAATTTCATGAAATTTTTTTTCTCCAGAGAAATTTTTTCTTATCTACATTATGGTATTCTTTACATAGGAAAATTATTGTAGATAAAACACCATGAATCTATCATAATATTTCTGAAAAACTATTTGCGTATGTGAAAAGAAAACAAAACTTCTTTTCATTTGTTTTTGAAAACGACTGACTATGACCTTTCCGAAAGATTTAAGCCATGAGAAGCATGACACGTTAAAATTTTATTATCATTTGCCATCAAAAGTTACTTGTTACATTTAATCTTGACTTCGTGTCATAAACAATTCTATATTTTAGTTCTACATTATTTTTAATGATGTGAATGATTTTGTTCTACAAGACCCACTATGAAACTAATTCACATTAGGCGACGGGGGCCTACTGGTGTTTCCCTGATTTCATTCGGGGTCAGTGGGGTAATCCTGCCGCTTTTCATGTTCATTTTCGACCGTCCTTCACGTTTCATGCGAGGATTCTGTGCATATATTCCAGCAAGAACATCACTACTTTCCAAAATTGCGAAGATGACACCACCTGATGTTGATAATAAAATTTGTTTCTGGATTGGTATGGGCCTAAAGAGATTTTGTCTTGCAAGTATTTTTATTGCCTTATCCGCAGGAAAAGTGTATCTTCGAAGTTCGAACAGCTGGTGCGGATTTTCTTTGCAATGAAGCCGAATAAACTGAAGTTGGTCAAGTTCATATCCAACTACGTCAGAAATTGGAAATGCAGGGCGAGACCTAGACCTGGCTTGAATATGAGGCTCGGCAGGAGGAGATCTGTCCGGAGAATGGGGTCATACGAAACCAAAATAAATAAATAAATATTGAAGTGAATAGAGCAGAGTTTTGAAAATCCAGTGAAATTTCATTGATAGATTTAAAGGGAATTGCAGAGATTTCAGGGTGGATTGGAAGGAAATTTAAAATATTCTATGAAATCCAGAAATGACTGGGTTACCTGCGTTAGTTTAATAAAAAGTGCGACTGAAGTGATATTACATTTTGAAAAAGTAACTATAGTCGTTTTATCTTAAAGGTGTGACTCAAAAGTGACTTAGGAAAAAACGGGATGATAACTAAAGTCGGGTCCAAAAGTCCTGACAACTGGCTTTGAAGCTTTGTCACTTGGCGAGAGAAAATCGCAGAATGTTGACTCGAAGACGGAAAGATTCTTCAACATTGTACTGGTGATGCGATATCAGTCTGATTTTCGTAAAAATTTGTATGTCTTGCCTGTGCCAGAAGATGTACAAAAAACCAGCAGAAATGACCGTCAACTTTCACTACGTGGACTTTGAAGTCGTACACATGTTTAAAAATTAGTACTAGAAATTTTAAAGAATTGACGAGTATGTTGTAACCTGCGTTCACCAATTGGCGATTTGCTTTAGTTCAATTCAATAATTACTTCAATAAGTAGAGCTAAAAATGTAAAAAAATAATTATCTCGGCCAATTGCTGTCAGCCATGGGGGCCTACTGAACATCTTCTTCACTGCACATGAGACATTGCTAAAATTCAAAGCGTCGTTCAGCCTCTAAAGTTTACGCCTATGGCTCACAAGCGCTTGACCCTTTTTTCCAGGGATCTGTTTCACGCTTAGATGCGACAACGCCGAGACGGGACGTTTTTGCAATACGAATTTTCCAGCATTGAGACTCATCAAGATCGTGATTATTTCGACGGTTTCAATTCAGACATTAATCATTTTTGTTGAGCGTCCTATTTTGAGATGTAACCGCTGAACCCAGAATCTTCTTCTATGCTGAAGTTCAACTTAAAATCTCTATTCAGAGCGGAGATAATTATTATCTAACTTTTAGCCCTGCTAATTGAAATAATCATTAAATTGCAGAAAAACAAATTGCCGTTTGTCAAGTGCATGTTACAGAATACTCGCGAGTTTTGTCAAATTCCCAGTACCAATTTATAAACGAGTCAGGGACATCAAGGTCGACATGCTGAAAGTTGAAGGGCAATTTCTCCTGTTTTTTCACGCATATTATGTAAGAAGTAAGCCATCAAATTTTTGACGAAAATCAAACTGGAATCGTTTTACAAGTATAGTGCTGAAGGATGCTTTTGTCTTTGACTCTACATTTTGAGATTTTTTCTCGCCAAGTAATAAGGCTTCAATGACAGGCGTCAGGATTTTTAGATCTGACTTTAGTTTCTTTAGGTAAAATAACATACCCATCACTGTGGTTTACATGCTCTACTCTGTGTTGATAATGCAATTTGTTCTTGGAGTGGTACGCGCCTATAGACATTATATCCTTCGAGTACATTAATTTTTGTATTCGCCGGAAAAGTGTACCTTCGAATTTCGAATTGCCGGTACGGATTCTTAGCGGGAGTAAGCCGAATAAATTGAAGCTGGTCAAGTCTATATCCAAGCAAGTCAGAAAAAGGAAGCCTAGTAGGTCGAGCTATATATCCGTCGGAAGGAGATCGGGATCTTTCACGTTGGAGGGGTTCGGCAGGAGAAGCAGATCTGAGCGGAGATAGAGATCTGGCAGGAGGAAGAGAACTGGCAGGAGGATCTTGTGTGTAAATAAGAGAAGAAGAAGATGGGCCGATAAAAGGGACACCAGGGATAGGAGTGCCATCAGGCAAACATTCAAACTGCAAGCTCAACTCTTCAAGAATAAAACAGATTATTAAATGTTTTCAAGAACGGATCTTTTTGCATTAGTAATATAAATCTAAACTGTAACTAATATGCCAAAAATCATATTACTTATAAAATGAAGAAAGACAATTATTCGTTTTGAAACGTTTCGGTCACTTTTTTGGACCCTCATCAGTCAAAAAAGACAATTTATTAAGTCTCTAAAGAACCATACAAATGATGTAGAAAGTAATTTATAAAAACAATAAACAAATTATAAGTAAAACCAAAGAGAAGGGTTATCTCATAAAAGGAGGCCCTTAATTAAAAATCTGTATCATAAGCAATATACATTCAGAACAGCGAGTAGAACGGAATGTCAATAACAATAACGGAAAAAAACAAAACAAACATGCCTGGTATAGATTCCTTCACACATCAAAAATCATGGTTTATCTCTATTGGATTTTTACGACCCTCTTTTCGTTTTTAATTTATACCAGGTATGTTTGTTTTGTTTTGTTTACCATTTTCCTTATTGACCTTCTGTTCTACTCGCTGTTCTGAATTTATATTGCTTATGATACAGATTTTTAATTAAGGGCCACCTTTTATGAGCAACCCTTCTCTTTGATACTCTTTCTCATTGACGATTCCAATTCTATACATATATTTTAAAAATAAGTGTTTTAAATCTTTAGATAATTGAGCAAATAGATAGTGATTATATATTTTGGTACTCAGTTAATGTCTTGCGTTGACTTAAAAGATATTTCACTCAGAAATGTATGAAAAGTATAAAAACTTAGTACGCCGATATTATTTTTTTTGTTAATAATTTAAATTGAATTCGTTTAAAATTGAACCGCTGTGGAATTGATTCAAGCTCCGTGGCAGAAAGGTGTGATAGCGTTTTAATGAGAAAGTCTGGATAGAAAAGTATAACGTCTTGGTGCTAATATAATCTGATAGAAATTTTCGGCATACCGAAACATGACATTAATTCGTAGCAATTCTCATGTTTTTAAAGTAATTATATATTTTGGTATGAAAATAATTACTTTGATTGACTCAAGAGTAATTTCAATCTTTAAAGTATGATAATGTCATAAATTTCATCCATTAGTATTCTGTTTTTCGCTTATAATTTAAATTGAGTAATATAAGATTTGATGGAATTTCAATGGAAAACTAATGATAGAAAAGTGTAAGATTCCTGTAGGAATAAAATTCGATTGAAATTTCTGACAATCCCGAACATAGGATTTAATACGATTGTTGTAATGATGAGGTGTGATAAACTTTCATTTAGAAAAGTCTTGAGGAAATTAACAATAGAATATGATAGTTATTTGGATAATATGCATATTACGACGCATAAATTTGTACTTGGGGAAAGTTCAAGAACGTAATAAAAATTAGGCATATAAAATAATAATATCTTCACCAATAGAACTAAGAATCATCTTTAAAATAATGACCACAGTATAAATTATCCTCATTTTTTGCAAGTAGATGAAAAATTGATTCATACATTGATAAAAAATTTGGTTGACTGTATATAGAATTAATGATCTGGTGTTCTACGAGAGTATACAGGGTGAGGAAAAAGTATGGAAACCCCAGAAAAGTTTGAAAAATATAAAATAGAAAATTAAAGTTAACATCAAGTCTTTAGTAATTTTTCCCGGGGAATTCAATGGTGACCTTGGATTTGAC
>JAWWEA010000115.1:2824092-2834143 GCA_035222095.1 Andricus quercuspetiolicola | reverse complement strand
TGCCATCGTTTTCATCGATTTGTGACACGGTGCATTGCCCTGATGAAACAACACTTTCTTCTTCTTCAAATGGGGCCATTTTTTCGTGATTTAATCATTCAAACGCTCCCAAAACGCTATGTAATAATCGCTGTTGATGGTCTGGCCCTTTTTGAGGTAATCTATGAATATTATACCATCTGCATCCCAGAATACTGATGCCATAACCTTGCCAGCCCACTGTTGCGTCTTTGCATGCTTTGGATTCGGTTCATCGCGTGCAGTCCACTCGGCTGACTGTCGATTGGACTCTGGAGTGTAGTCCTCGAGCCATGTTTCATCTAGTATAACATATCGTCTGAAAAATTCGTTTTTATTGCGGTTGAATATCGCTAAACATTGCTCCAAATCATCAACACGTTGTTGCTTTTGATCGATTTTGAGCTCGCGCGGCACACACTTTGCACACAGCTTTCGCATGTTCAAATATTCATGCACGATATGTCCAACACGTTCCTTTGATATTTTTAGAGTTTCAGCTATCTCGATTAACCTCACTTTACGATCATTCAAAATTATTTTGTGGACTTTTTTGATGTTTTCGTCGGTAACAGCCTCTTTCGGACGTCCACTGCGTGCATCGTCTTCGACGGACATTTCGCCTCGTTTAAATTTAGCAAACCACTTCTTAATGTCTAATTTCTCTGATGCAGAGTCCGAATAATGTTTATCAAGCCAAGCCTTGGCTTGAACAGTGTTTTTCTTCACCAAAAAGCATTGCTTCATTAACACACGAAAGTCTTTTTTATCCATTTTTTTAGAATAACAAAAGGTGCTTCACTCACATTGTTATATATCACGAACCAATTATCAGAAAGTTTTCAAATTTATACACGTTTCGTTTGAAGGTTAGTACTAACTAAAAATCATATGGATTTTGTAACAATCGGTGATAATTCCTTAATATTAGAGTCGCCCGTAAGAGGCAGCACCTCTCGGACGACCAAGTAGCGCAGGATTTACAAATATCAATTTCTGTTCAATTTAAAGAGTAAAAGGATTTATTAATGAAATTAATAAATAAATTGGAATTTAAGTTTTAAAATGTGTATAAGGTAGAGAGAGACTTGGTATTAAGGAAAGCGAACTGACTCTGTAGTTAAGGAATTTTAGAATTTACGCCTCAAGTTGATTTGATGTTTTGCATGCGTTCCGAAAAATATGTTATTATTTCAGGTTTGTTTTTGCTTAGGTTGGAATGCGGAAGGAAAATGAGAGAACGTGATTCGGTTTGAATTACGGTAATGATAAGTTAAAAGGGGTTGATTAGAATGATGAAGCGTAGTTTCGAGATCCTGTTTTTGAGTGATTAAGGGGATAAAGGAAGTATTGTTTAATAACTAGTTTAAAGCAGAATTTAATTATACTTTCGTGAATACCGGAATTGAAAAAGGCTAACGAATTTTATTACTGTAAAATATTTGACATTTTTGATAGTGAAGCGTGAAATGAGATTTCGGCCTAAATTGTCAAAACGTGTTTAATGGGAGTTTTTCAAGAAGCAACCCAGGCCGGGTTAGCATCAACAACTTGCGTAAGAATTAGATCATACCTTAGTCGGGTTGGGGGTACAAATTAGGGTTTTGATTGGTTTGACGTGTGAGAATGAGTGAGAGTAGGATTGCGCGAGAGATGTGTGGATCGCTGCGCGATCCGAGAGCCCGCGAACACCATCGATTTCCGAGATCAGAATTTAACCGACTCGCGATCCGGAAACTTTAACCCGTTCTCTTCACCTACAAAAGGGGAACTTGTAAAATTTTCTGTTCCGTCAAAGTCAATATATTTGAATTTCAACCCGATTTGACCTGTGTTTTAATTTATTTCACCTTCAGTAAAATTTATAAATTAATAATTCACTGTGAAATTATTGAAAAATAATAATTTTATCAAACATTTTACTTAACCTGAAAACAATTTCTGAATTACTTATTATTGGTAATTCTACCGAGCTGAGCTGGATGTATCAATTCGTCGGTGGTTTCGCCAAATTCAGAAGACGGACGAGGGAGGTTTTCACCTTCTAGTGGAAGAACCCATCAGAATAAACAATTAAATTTAATAATTAAATTACTTAGTAGTTATAATCAATTTAAATTGTTTCCCTTTTCGCGCCAGAATAACTTGAGACCGTTACAGGAAAACTTTTTGGTGTCAGAAGTGGGATTCCACAAACTCGTCGCGGTGGAATCCCAAATTCAATATTATTTAGTGCAAAGAGGATACAGTGATCGGTTCAGTGACTGAAAAGAAAAGAAAAAATAGATAAGGAGAAGAGAAATTTAGTTTTGTTGATATTTATGAAAAATTGTGAACAAAAAACTGAGTGAAGACGCGAGTCAAAAGTGACAGTGGTTTTGAAAATTCAATTAAAACTCATTACAACATACTACGGGATTTAGGACGTCGGGGGATCTCGGGTGGAAATTGGACGTAGCCCGAAGGAAGAGGACGATTTGGGACTACAAGGATCAACGAGGGATTTCAGGTGGAAATCGGACGTAGCCTGAAGGAAAAATAACAAAGGTTGGTTCAAGGAAGGATAGAAAGGATTGAGCAGGAAGATAATAGCCGCAAGTACCTCCTCCACGGTTTTTGCCGTGGTTTTTAAACCGGGAGGCTGGTGGTACGAATAATTATACCAAGGAGTTGCAGACGGTGACTGAATGAGACCACGGAGTCATCCCTCACTATCACCGCAGGCTTTGAAAATTGGAGACAGGAGTGTGTGTGTGCGTGAATTAATGGTTTAATTAATATATTTTTTTTTATTGCCGAAATTTGAAAATTGTTAGCCATAACATCGAGACCTTCAAAAAGGTAAGTCGGTCCGCTTTTCCAAAGAATTGTCAACCAGTCTCTCTCTTTTGTTGAAAGAAAAAAAAACAGGAAGAGGTCTAAATTTTTATTATTATTATTATTGCTGAAATTTCAGGTTGATTTAAGATTTTGATTTCTTGTTTTAAAATTTTTTATATAGTTTTTATCATTGAGAGTTAATAAAATGGATGAAGAACAGAGGAATTTAGCCAATATCGATGGAAATCATGAAGGGCCTTTAGTGGATAGTGACCGAGCTAGGGACCCAGGTCCTAGTAATGGGCAGAATTCTATTAGCGAATCAGGATCAGGAATGTTAGGGATTGATAATCCTTTGAATGATTCCACTCCTGCACCACGCGAGCGTTTAACCGGGCATAACAATGCAGTGAGAAATTTAATGCCTGAATTTAATTCTAATACACCTCTAACAGCACGATTAACAACTAGTCCTTTGCATGTAGATTTTAATACAATGCAAATGGAATCGACGGGATTCAATCCATCAGGTACCATGCGGGACGAAACAGGACTTCTTGCATTACCAGAACAAGAAGTTTTGAATCCTATTCCCTTTAAGGCTGCCCTGGAATTTATACCAAAAAATTTTGATGGAAAAAATATACCCGTTAGTCGTTTCGTAAGGGATTGCATTTATGCAAGAAATTCAATTGCGATTAAGGATAGACCGCATTTATTCTTAATTGTTAGATCAAGGATATCGGGAAGTGCATACAATTCATTATTGGATAGAGATATTCATACTTTAGAAGAGTTGTTAAAGCATTTAAAAATTATTTTCACTGAACATCGGAATTTAAGCCAATTAAACATCATGTTGGCCATAGTATCACAAAGATTTAATGAAACTGTTATCGAATATGGGGATAGAGTCACAGAAATTTTGAAAAATATTATTGAATTAATCGAAGAAAAGAACCCTGTAGAATTTGCTGTCCCTATGATTAATTCAGCTAGAGATACAGCATGTGAAAATTTTGTTATGGGGTTAAGGCCAGGTTTGGTGTTAAGGGTGAGAATGGAGAGACCCAAAACTTTGATAGATGCCATTATGATCGCTAGGACTGCCGAATGGGAGGCACAGTTTGCTAAGGGGTTAATAAAGAGAAGGGAACCTGAAAAGGGAAATAAAAATGAAAATACAGAATATACCGGAGATAAAAGCTACCAGGGAAATAGGTTTAGGCCTTACAGAGGTAATGCGAGGGGATATGCCATGGGAGGAGAACAGGGACGAGGATTAGGAGACCCTTCTGTATTTGGGGGTAGAGGAGCTGTCAGTCGGGGGAGAGGGAGAGGCGGCCAGCAAGGTGCTCCCTCGATGGTGACTTGTCGCCGATGTGGCGAGCCGGGCCACCACGAGAGGGGTTGTGCGAACCCGAACCTCTCTAATCCTTTGATCTGCTACAAGGTCGTAAGCCAGGGCACTTCGCGTGAGAATGTCCGAATGGCAGCTCTGAGATAATTTGCTATAAATGTTCAAAGTCAGGTCACATAGCTCGTGATTGTACAGTAAAGATGAGTCAAGGAAAGGTTTCTAAATTTTGTAAATATTGTAAAGCTCAAGATCATGTTATTGAGGATTGCAAAATACTTGCTAAAAAGGTAGAAGGTAATAAAATCGAAAAAATTACGTCTTTAAACGAATAATAAGTTCACTGGACTGGTGTGACGGTGAACTTGGTTTCGAAATTACACCTAGCAGACGTGTTTTATTTAATTGGGATCCAGAACGTCAGGAAAAATCTCCAAAAATTAAATTGCATGCAGAGGAAATGACTAGAAATAAAGGACTTTTTCTAGTAGACACTGGGGCCGAGTTGAATATAATACATAAGGGTAAAATAAAGTTAAATACTCCCATTAATGAAAACCCCCGATTTATTTTATGTGGAATAGGGGGAAAGTCTGTAACCACGCTGGGTGAGGTGTTTTTAAATATTAATGGGAGTCCTAACTCCTTCCAGGTGGTCCCTGATGACCTTCCTCTTCCGACAGATGGGATAGTGGGAACGCCATTCCTTAGGGATGCCTCCATCCAACTGAAAGAAAAACAAATTGCACATCCATTAGGCACTTTCCCCTTTTCACCCGATCTTAAAAATATGAGATTAATCGTAAAAGCAAGAACTAAACAATTGGTACAATTACAGGTCTCGAATCCCGAAATAGGAGAAGGATATTTACCGCTAGTTAATTTAGGACCTGGAATATATATGGGAGAAGTATTGGTAAAGGTAAATGTGAATAAAATTTCTCTGTTTTGTATTAACACCACTACTAAAGAGGCAATACTGACATTACCCCTGGTAACGTTGGAAGAGTATGACTTCCTAAAAGGTCCTGTTAGAAACTTTGATAATACAAGTAAAAATAAACAAACTCTAGACAAAAATCGTTTGAGTCGGTTGGTTGATGCCTTAGATTTGTCAGATTTAAGCAAGGAGGAAAGAGGTGTATTGGTTAGTACTATTTCAAGGTATCCTAAGCAGTTCCATTTAGAAGGGGATCATTTAGGAAGTACTAATGCTATAAAACATCGGGTAGCATTAACTGATGATATACCCGTATTCAAGAAGGGATATCGGCATCCGCCAATTCATAAGGAGGTGATAGCTAAAGAAACTAAATATCTGCTCGAAAATGGATCAATTTCACCCTCAGATTCTCCGTATAATTCACCCGTTTGGGTGGTACCCAAGAAGCCTGACCCTCAGGGGCACAAAAGATGGCGTATGGTAATAGATTATAGGGGTTTGAACGAAAAAACAATTGGAGATGCTTATCCTCTGCCCAATATTATAGATATTCTTGATCAGTTAGGGGGCGCTAAATACTTCACAGTTCTCGACCTTGCGGAAGGTTTTCATCAAATTGGGGTCGAACCTACCGATCGGTATAAAACTGCTTTTTCCACTCCATTTGGCCATTATGAATTTAATAGAATGCCATTTGGGATGAAGAATGCTCCTGCCACCTTCCAGAGATTAATGGACAGGGTCCTGTCTGGATTGCAAGGCATTGAATTATTTGTATATATGGATGATATTGTCATATATGCAAAATCACTGAAGGAACATACCGAAAAGTTAGAAAAGTTGTTAGGACGTCTTAAAACAGCAAATCTCGTTTTACAACCGGGAAAATGTAAATTTCTCCGTAAAGAAATAGGGTATTTGGGGCATGTAATATCTCAACATGGCGTGAAGCCTGATCCGAAATAATTAAAAGCTGTTAGACAATTCCCTCAGCCTCAATGTAGAAAAAATGTCAAACAGTTTTTGGGGTTAGCTGGGTATTACAGACGTTTTGTGTCAGGATTTGCTATAATTGCTAAACCCTTAAACAATCTTCTAAAAAAGGGAGCGGTTTTCAGCTGGACAGCTGATGCCCAGGAGGCTTTTGATAAATTAAAGAATATTTTATGTTCGGAACCACTGTTGCAGTATCCTGATTTTACAAAAACATTTATAGTGACTACTGATGCCTCAGAATACGCTTTAGGGGCTGTTCTCAGCCAAGGTCCTATTGGCAAAGATTTGCCAATAGCATATGTTTCGCGTGCTTTGCAAGGGGCTCAGTTGAAATATAATGTTACGGAGAAGGAACTGCTGGCAGTTATTTTCGCTGTCACGCAGTTTCGTCCTTATATTTATGGTCGGAAATTTATATTAGTTACGGATCATCGTCCTTTAGTGTGGTTACATCAGCTAAATGATCCTACTTTGGGATCGAGATTAGCACGATGGAAAGTGAAACTGAGAGAATATGAATTTGATGTTCAATATAAACCAGGGAGAGTAAATTCAAATGCTGATGCACTGTCACGAAATCCAGTAGTTGAGTCAGTAAGAGATGATAGTATGGACATAGATTCGGAGGTCTCGGAGGATGAGGATCGGTGCATTGGGGAAGTGCACGCCTACGGGTGCGCCGAGACTCCTCCTCTGGAGACTGAAGTATGGAATCATGAATTTCCGTTAGAAAGGTTGTTCTTGCCTCCCTCTGTAAATGAAGAGAATATTGTAAGTGAGGATGCAGGTAGAGTAAAATGTTGTACCAGGATTGGTACCGGCACAAACGTGGGTGCCGAGGGGGGAGACACCAGGATTGGTGTGGTCATTCAGTCTGGAGCCTCAAAGAAGGTCTACCAGGCTAATGACCAGGGGATTTATTTAAAAGAAGGGAATTACCAAGGCCCAGATCAGGAGAGGGGGACTGTGAGACCCCCCAAATCGATTGACAAATTTTCAGTGGATTCTGAAAATATTTCTAGGGTAGTTGAGGACGGTAGTATCGATCTGGCAGTGCCGAGATCGAACTATTATACCTCGGAAGGAAGTGAAGAAAGGAATTTTATTCCAAACCGTAAGACGTGCGCACGCGGGTCAAAAAAGGGGTTGGTAATTAGTGAGGAAGAATGTTTAAGTAATGAGGAAAGAAGCTCTATGAGAGGCGAATTTGAGGGTTTCGGAATTTCGGTAACCCAAAGAGAGGAAGGCACGAACAATGAAGTAAGAGTAGTCCACGAGATGCCTACACAAGGTGAAAGTTCTCAGGGTAACAGGAATTTACTCACCCCCTTATTTAAAGTCAGCCGAGAAAAATTATGGATGAGAGAAGATCATTTAATTAATTTTGTGTCTTGCGATCATATATTAACTAGCCCTGTAGGTCGAGATTTGATAGATAATATGATTATCAAATTACAAGATTTAAAAAATGAAAAGGTAGAAATTGGACAAGTAATTTCATTAAAACATGATAATAAGGCAATATTTAACCTCTTTATTAGAGATAAATTTGATGACAAAATTTATGCAATAAATATAGAGGCAGCTATTTCAACTTTAAAAGATGCAACTGATGAATTGAGAATAAAATCTTTTAGTATTTCACGTAAAGGAAATGGTTTCGATAGATTGCCCTGGGGGACGATAGAGTTACTTTTTAAAACTTATTTTGGCGAAGGAAATTGTCAAATTACAGTTTGTACCGGAGAAGTGACTATTCCACCAGAAAGTCAAAGATCTAAAATCATTAAAGAAAGTCATGATTCTGCAACAGGTGGTCATAAGGGAGTACTAAAAACTTATGAGCGTGTAAAAGAAAAGTTTTACTGGAAGAGATTAAAGGAGGACGTTCAAAACTATGTTAAAACTTGTGATTCTTGCCAGAAGAAAAAAATGGTTCGTGTAAAAACAAAGTTACCCATGTGTCTCACAGATACCCCCACAAGAGTTTTCGAAAAACTTCAAATAGATTTAGTAGGTCCTCTACCTAAATCGGATTCAAAGAATGAATATATGTTAACGTGGCAAGATTGTTTATCCAAGTATTCAGGGGCAATTCCATTGGCAAACATAGACGCTTCTACCATTGCAGTTGCTTTTGCTGAACATTTTATATGCCGATTCGGATGCCCTGAGTCAATTCAAACGGATCAGGGACCGCAATTTATGAGCGAAATTATGATGGGGTTCGCAAAAATTTTTTAAATTACTCAATATAAATCCTCTGCTTACCATCCACAATCCCTGGGCGCTCTCGAACGAAGTCACCACACCTTTGTGGAATACTTCCATCATTATTGCAGGAAATCGGATTGGGATTTGTGGTTGCCGTATGCCATGTTCTCCTTTAACACCTCGGTCCATGCATCCACCGGTGTAACTCCTCATGAGGTAATATTTGACAGAAAGGCAATTTTTCCCTCCGAATTTAGTAATGAACGAATTCCTATTACCTATGTTCAATTGGTGGATGATATCCTTAATAGGCTGGTTGATACAGAATCCATGGTTCATATCCGACTTGAAGCTGCAAAGCAAAGATGTAAAAAATATTATGACCGAAAAGTGAATGAGTTGAATTTTAAAGAAGGTCAGTATATATATTTGTTACTTGAAAAAAGAATTAACAAGTTAGGAGACCATTACGAAGGACCATATAAAATTACCCGATTAGTGAGCGACTATAATGTCGAAATCCTTAAAGGAGATGGGACTACATCCATTGTCCACATGAATCGCATAAAACATGCGTTTCTGCGTTATGAGCCCTGAAAAATATTGATAATTATGAGCAAATGAAAAAGGCTATTGTAAAATATATTAGGTATATGTATATATGTATATGTATGTATGTATATATGTATATATAAAGGAAGTTTAGAAAATAGAAACAAAGAAGAAAATAAAACTTTTTCCTTTTTGTCTGATTGGATAATTTTTTGAGGTTTGTTGCTAAATTCAAAGAAGCACAAAAAAAAGAGAAAAAAAAAGAAAAATGAATATGTTATTAAGTACTTGTTAACGAACTTAAATAGGCATAAGTAAAGAAAGAAATAGAAACTTTATGAATTAAAAGTAGCAGGCAAGAGGGGGAAATAAGAATTCCAGTGATTATAAGAAAGGGGTTCCGATAAAATAGAAAATTTGAAAACAGTACATAAAATTAAAATTAAAACTTTCATCTCTTCGGAGTATAGATTTAAAGGGAGAAAGGATAATAATATATGGAAAAATTAAGAATAAGAAAATTGTAGGGGTTGAAAAAAAAGAGGGGGGAGAGAAGAAAACTCATAAAATAGGACTAAAAATAAAAGGGTCAGGGCCCAATAGATTCGGAATTTTTCTCGCGTGGGCCTCACCCGACAGTGGATTAAACCAAATTTTCTTAAAACTTTGAAGGAGGTGCAGTAATCATAGATTTAGGAATAATGAAAAAAAAACATATTTTAACTAAGTATAAAAGTATATTTTTGTTGCTACTGGTAATATATTACCATTAAAATTATTCATATATATATAATCACTGTTTATATTGATTAAAAATAAAAATAATTATCATAATGGAGAATTCTATTATATTTTCCTTAAAAATAGGTATAAACAGAATAAGATGTTTGGAATTTTCTACCATATTTTTCAAAAAAAAATAAATAAATAAATAAAAAAACAAAAGAACAAAACAAACAAAAAATATATATATGGAACATGACGCATTCATTAAATTTAAGATTAAATATACATATATAGAAAAAAAATATATTTAATAAAACCTGTCTTCCCAGGATGTCGTGATCATACTTTTGATAGAAGCGAAGTTAGGTTAGGAACAGGTAATGAACTAGGAAAGAATATCATTGATACTAAATTAAAATCACCTG
>JAWWEA010000115.1:1927800-1938001 GCA_035222095.1 Andricus quercuspetiolicola | reverse complement strand
TATTCTCTGAATTCAAGAAAGTCTCAGAATTCAAGATATTCTCTGAATTCAAGATATTCTCTGAATTCAAGAAATTTTTTGAATTCAAGAAATTTTCTGAATCCAAGGAATTGTCTGAATTGAAGGAGTTCTTTGAATTCAGGGAATTCTCTGAAGTCAAGGAATTTCCTGATTCGGAAGAAATCTTTGAATTCAAGAAATTCTCTGACTTTAAGGAAATATCTGAATTCGATGAATTCTCTGAATTCAAGCAATTCGAGGAATTCTAGTAATTCGACTATGTCAAGTAATCCAAGTAAGTCGAAGAATTCAAGTCATTCGTGTTAATCGAAGAATTGAAGTAATTCGAGTAATTTCCTGGATTTAAGGAATTCTCCAAATTGAAGTAATTTAAATAATTCGAGTAATTCGAAAAATTCAAGTTTTTCGAAGATTTCAAGTAATGCGCAGATTTCAAGTGATTCAAGGAATTTAAGTAATTCGATTTAATCAAAGATTTCAAGTAATTCGAGTAAATCAAATAATTCAAGTGGTTCGAGTAACTTTTTGAATTTAAGGAATTCTCAAAATTCAAGTAGTTTAAAGAATTCAACTATTTCGAACATTTCAAGTAATGCGAAGATTTCAAGTGATTCGCGAAAATCGTGGGATTCAAGTAATTCGAGTAAATCAAAGAATACGAGTTATTCGAGTCAATCGAATAATCAAAGTAATTCGAGGAATTTAATAAAATGAATTTGCGAGGAATTCAGTTAATTCCATGAATTCAAGTAATTCGAATGATTCAAAAGATTTAAGTAATTCGAAAAATTCAAAAGATTCAAGGAAATCAAGGCATGCAAAGTATTCAAGGAATTCAGATAAGACTAGGATTTTATAGAATTTCATGGATTTAAGTAATTCAGTAAATTAGATTGATTTCAGGAATTTAGCAAATTCAGAAAACTTCGGTACCAACGATTCGACAAAATTTGAGGAATTTAGGGAGTTCAGGAAATTCAATGAATTCATCAAATTGAAATTATTCAAGGAATTCATAGAGTGGTACTTTTAGACGTAAACTCAAAAAGAGATTTATAAACATTAATGTATCGAATCGAGTTGAACTTAAATCGTGGAATATTCTTTTAACCGGAAGCTACAGTTTTTACCTGAAACTACTGTTCATTCTCGTCAGAGTCTTTAAATAACTTTTTGTTTCAACAATCAATTTGAGCAGCAAAAATTAATATCTTGAATTAGATTTTTGAAATACATTTTTTATCATTTGAGTGCGTCAAGGTTTAAGATTCCGTTGTCTTGAAGCAAATCTCTCCGAAGGACTCAAAATATTCAAGAGTATATATGTAGGTGAATTTTATTTTTAAATTATTCCAACTGCTTAAAATTTTCTGTATTGGACTTGTAAGTTATATAAACGAGTTGATTTAAGGAAGATGCCAACTTTTTGGGCAAGTTAATATAGAATTGAAAGTTAACTTGTGAGATTTTAAATGCATGTAAATATTGCTTAAAAATTATACAAACTAGTTGATTTGAGGGACATGAAAATTTTGTAGACAAGTATAGACTCAAAAATCAACTCGAGAGATTTTGAGTGCATGGAATTTGAAATTTTTTTAATTTTTAAGCTTTATTATTTTTCGGCATTTGAGTTTTATACCATTTTTAAGTGTATACTGAATATATTTTGCACATAACCCTAGTTCAAAATTCCTTTTTCAAAGTTAGTCCTTAATAGGAAACTGTTCTAATACCGAATTAAGTCCTAAATCGAATCCTAGTTTTTACAGTGCGAACGTAACTTTGATTTGTCCGGTTTTTCAACTGCAATCCTTTTCTTTTTGGGCAAATATTCTACCGTCAGAGTTAAGATTTATTTAAATGGTCTTTTCCGTGAATCATCTAAAATTAAGACATGATTAAAATTTTATAAAAAATTTGTTCAATTAAAAATAGTTATTTAAAAAGAAATTTACGCAGCCTTTTCAGCCGGTACTGATGAAATTTCCTCATTGCTAGAACTGTGTCCATTATTTGTTTCATAAACGTTTTTTGGATTTTGTTTGATATGTTCTGAAAAAATATAATAATTTATGCTGTAAATTAATCAAACAATAATTTACACATGTTATGTTTACATACCCATCTAATGATTTTGGTTAATTGTAAAGCTTTTAATTGTGAGTTCTATATTATTGGTGTCATTCTGTGATAGTAAATGTGGATTCCTGTTATTAAGAGAAACAGACGGATCAATGGAGTTATTTTGGTCTAAATCTGTAAGAATCTTCAATGTATTGTTGGTACTACTCAATGATTCTTCACTACTGTTATGAACGGGAAGCTCATATGGCAGCTTATAATTATTGTCATTCCCAAAAAAACCATTTTGTTCTCAATCAAGTGTATCAAAATCGTCGTTCAAAATAATAACAGATTGCAATGCTTCATTACAATTTACCAAATCAATTGCTCCAACATTTGTGGAAAGTTCTTGATCAATCATACAGGTGTTATTGATTGAAGAATTGATATTTGAATAAATACCGGTATATGAGTCACGTTGATTATTGTTCAACTTATTTTGTAAGGTACATTGAATAGTATGGTCATTTAAAATTTGAATTTTCTTGATGACTGGCTTCTGTTTCAAAGTAATACCTATATCTCAAAATGTATAAGTATGCGTAAAAAAATATACTTTAAATTATTCAATTGAATTTTCTGAAAAAAATTGATTAATAGTGTCAATTATAATAAATCAATGAAACATTAAATTCACTTTAACTTAGAACTTGATTTCGAATATAGTAAATTGTAGAAATTCTAAATATAAAATTTTAACAAATAAATTGTAAGTATTGATTGTAAATAAGATGAAAAGATGCATATGTACATGAGTAATGATTGTGAATCAAATGTATGTAATAATTTGTTTTAAATACCCATCGATTTTTTGTAAATGTCAAACCAGCAATCGAACAATGCCTTTTTTTTCTAAATCACCGGTTAACGATCCATTCATTGCTGCCTCTTTAAAATCAGAAAGTGTCTCCTTTGGTAAACTTTTTTCAAAAAGTTGCAAAAATTGTTGTTTCTCTGTAAGGTCATTTGAATTATTTGTAACAAGAGTTTGTTTAGATTCTTCAGTTTTATTTGAAATATCATAATCTATCCCTTTGGGATTAAATGGATACAACCCTGATCCTCCGAAACCACTTACAACCACTTTCTCGGCATTTTTCATATTATCCACAGTGAATTGCAGGACCAGAGGAAAATCTTCCTTAATATGTGCAACACCTTGTTGATTTTTTCACTTTGGGACACATTTTTTCCATGCCTCTTTAAAGAGATGTAAAACAGATATATGAAGGGGTTGCATAATGTGAGTGGAATTAGAAGGTAACCTGATCAACTCCATCTGTTTCTCTCGAGAAAAAGTTACGACAGGGATATTGAGATGTGAAGAGTGGTTATCCATATAAACAATAACAGGGAATTCAGTGATTTATTTAACAAGCCATGGGTAAAAAACGCTTGTGATATATTCATAGAATGTCTCTGTTGTCATCCAACCACTATCTGATACTCCAATACCCCAACCTGTGGGAGTATTATCAATAATTTTCTTCGGTACACTTTTTGTATATGAATACATGAGCATTGGAGGATCACGAGTACCATCAGCTCGATATATAAACAGTTCTGTTGAAGCTTCTTTGCCACCATCAACTATTTTGTACACTGACAAAGTTCCTTTGGTAGCTAAAATACTTTTATTATCAGGGCATAAAAGTATACTGGTCTCATCACAATTGAAGATTCTGTCGGAGATTTCAAACCAATCTTGTAGATCTTGCCAACTAACTGCTGCTCTGCTTGAACTCAATGCAGGGGGTTTCTTAATTGACAGATCAGGATGACGTTTTCGGAATTCTTCGCACCAATGACGACTTGGACCATCATCTGTGAATGGAGTCTTTTTTTCTGTATCTTGAGCATATTTTTGAACAGAATCTAATAATTCAGTTTTTGTAACCGATGCTTCCATTTCTGCTCATTATAACACCCATTTAACAATATTATCCTCTTATTCCATTGATAAAACTGTTTCTGGACCTGTTTTACTTTCAATTTTCTCAGGATTAATATCTTTTTCTACCAAGTGTGGCTGCTGGTATGCCAGAAGCAGCTTTTCTCAGAGAAAGTCCATTATCATTCATAGCTTTTAATGCTTTTTCAATATTTTCTGGATTATAATGAATTCATTTGAATTTTGTTTTCTCAGAATTATCATCACTTTTATTAGAGCACAACACGGTTTTCTTGGCCGACTTTGGTTCCCCTTTGTGTCCATTTTTTGACATTTTTACTGTTTTTACATCAAATTATCCTATGATTGATCGTTGGCATTTATTCTGAAACATATCACAAGTTAATACATAAACAAATGTCGAAAATTCAAATTTAAATAGTTGCATAAAACAAGTAAAAAATTGTCTTTTAAAATCAGTGTTCAATGGCATAATTTTAGGTTAGGTTCATAATTTTACTCTATTTAACTTGATATACTTACTTATAAATAATAGTTTAGAGCTATGTAGATCAATGATGCTTTATATTACATATTTGCACTGTTTTATTATTAAATATTGTTTTGTGTCAATAAAAACCAATATAAATTTTCTAAAATCTACTACTTATTAGCTTTGAATTAGTATATGATATATTTATAGAAATTGCAAAAACAATTTTATTCAGTCAGTATTAAAAATTGGATAGTCGTTATCGTTTCACTTTCTTTAGTTGTGAATTGAAGCGCTGATTGTAAACTCTGCACTTGAAATGCTTTTCTTTTAACAATATAGAATAAATCAACAGCAGGATTAGTGAATTGTTTTTAAAACTCATGGAAATATGTATTTAAAATATTTCTTAAAAGTGTAGTTATGTTTTTTTTCGTAGTCGTATATTGAAGTCGTGTATCATAAATGGGGACATTGGCTCATAATGGGGACTTTTACTGATGCAATTGTCGTATAAGAAACCTGTTTTAACATATACACATTTGCACACATTTTTACCTTAAGTTACCCAAAATGAACTTTTTCAACTTTTTGAACATACAGAAAGCATCATAGCGGCTGCGTATCGGCAATGCTAAGTTTTAAGTTGAAATAAAAAGGTTTGTTGGTTTTTCTGTTGAACATTACAATACAATGATTTATTTAATAGTATATTATGCAGCAAGGCAGAGAAATTGGACCTTTCACCTCGAGTGTGATGTGTACGATATTTTTCATGACACAGTCGAGCTCTAATTTTGGTAACTGAAAATTTTGGAAATTTTGGCAATTCTTGACATTTTTGCATTGCGTAGTGGACCTTGTCCTTGTGACCTGGTTGGTTGCTTTACCCTCATTCGTGTAATAAACACAATAAAATAAATTTGTAGTAAAAACAAGTTCTAATTATTCAAAGGAAAGACAAATTTGATTTGAGGTATAGTGCGTGCTATGATTTTCATTTGCTTTACTTAAACTGATAAGATCATTGACGCGCTTTTTGCATATCCACGTAAAAAGTAAAATAATTCAGGAATTATAAAAAAGAATTTTATTCGAATGCATTTTATTTCATTTCAATAAATTTTAATTCGAAATAAAAAAAAATTATGTCCGTAATGAAAAAAATATTTGGTCAACTGTTTAAAAATTGAGAGAGTACCATTATTGTATTGATAAAAAAACTGATAAACCAATGAATGTTGATAGTAACGATTGAAATTATTTTTCTATTAAGTAAGTTATGACCTTTTTAGTTATTACTGATAGGTTTCAATTATCACGCTCCGTATTTATTTGAATACTGAACTGATTTTTTTAAAATATTAAAATTTCAGGAAATACTTTTCACCTAAATAAATAACTTCTGTTGTTTGATTGAAATATTTAAAAAAATGTTTACTATAAGTCTACAATAGTAATTTTCAGGGGGTTTCAAAAAGTTTAGAAGCTTGGACCGAGTCGGACTCGAATTTTTCGGGCATAGCCGGGATCGAGAATACTCGAGCCGTTAAACCCGAAAAATTCGAGTGCCCGGATGGTTTCGAGAACCCAAGGCAGGTCGGGTTCTCGAGTTATGGTGGGTATTCGAATTGTTTTGGATGCTCGAGAATTTCGAGAACACGACCTGTCTTGGGTTCTTGACACCAACCGAGTTCTTGAAATTTTCGAGTAGTCGAACCGTTTCGGGTTGTCGAAGGTTTCGAATACTCGAATTACTTTGGTTTCTTCAAAGTTTTGAGCACTCAAATTATTTTGGGTCTTAAAAGTTTACGAAATTGAGTTTATGAAATTCAATAAATTTTCGGATTTTATTGCATTTATGGAATTCAAGGAATTCATAAAATTCACGGAGTTCAAGGAATTTAGGGAATTCAAGGAGTTCACCAAATTCCAGGAATTCACGAAATTCAAGGAATTAGCGGAATTCATGTAATTCACGGAATTTAATCAATTCGAGGCATTCACGGAATTCAATACATTTAAGAAATTCAATTAATTTGTGGAATTTACGGAATTCAAGGAGTTCACGAATTCCCAGAAATTCACGAAATTCAAGGAATTATCGGAATTCATGTAATTCACGGAATTGAATCAATTCAAGGCATTCACGGAATTCAATAAATTTAATAAATTCAATTAATGTGTGGTTTTTACAGAATTCAAGGAATTCAAGGAACAAAAAGAATTCAAAGAATTGACGAAATTCAAGGAATACACGAAATTCAAGAAATTGAAGGAAATCAAGAAATTCACGAAATTCAAAGAATTCAAACAATTCGAGGAATTTACGGAATTCAAGATATACAAGGGACTCAATAATTACAAGGAACTCAATGAAGAGAAGGAATTCACGGAAATCAAGAAATTCATGAAATTCAAGAAACTCGAGGAATTTACGGAAACGGAATTCAAGGAATTCGAGAAATACAAGGAATTCACGTAATTTAATGAATTCAAGGATTTCACGGAATTAAAAGTATCCACGGAATTCAAGGCACTTACGAAATTTGTGTGATTGGCAAAATTCAAGAAATTAACGGAATTCCGTAAATTCCGTGAATAACTTGAATACTGTAAATTTCTTGAATTTCATTAATTTCTTGAATTCCGTGAATTATCTGAATCCCTGGGATTCGCATAGCTCCTTGAATTCCTTGAATTCGCACAATTCGTTGAATTGGCAGTATCCCTTGAATCTCGTGAATTCTTTGAATTTCTTGGATTCGAAAAATTCTTTGAACTCCCTGAAACTGCAGAATTCCTTTAATTTACAGAATTCCTTGGATTCGCAGAATTTCTTCAGTTAGAAGAATTCGCTGATCCTTTGAATTCCTTGAATTCCGTAAATTCATTGAATTCTGTACATTCTTCAAATTTCGCGAAGATATTGAGTTTCATGAATTCCTTGAATTGTGTGAATTCCTTACATTACGTGAATTCCTTGAATTATGTGAATTCCATGAATTTTTCAAATTCCGTGAATTCTTTGCATTCTGCAAATTCCTTGAAATCATCGAATGCCTTATATTTCGTGAATTCTTCGAATTCCGTAAATTCTTCGAAGCCCGCAAAACTATTGAATTCTGCGAAATCCTTGAATTCCCTAAATCCCTTGTATTCCGTCAATTTCTTGAATTACGTGAATTCTTTGAATTACGCAAATGCCTTGAATTTCGTGAATTCCTTGAATTCCGTGAATTTCCTGAATTCCTTGAATTCCACGAATTCAGTGACTTATCTGAATTTCCTGAATTCCGTGCATTCCTTGAATTCTGCAGATTCCTTGATTCCCATGAACTGCTTGAAATCCGTGAATTCCTTGAATTCCGTCAATTCCTTGTATTCGTCGAATCCCTTGAATTCCGTCAATTCCTTTCTCTCCGTGAATTCTTCGAATTTTACGAATTCTTTAAATTCCTTGAATTCTCCGAATTCTTTGAATTCCTCGAATTCCGTAAACTCCTTGAATTCTGCAAATTTATTAAATTTATTTAATTTTGTGAATTCCTTACACTCCTTGAAATCCCTGAATTCCGTGAATTCCTCACATTCTGTGAAATTTCGTGAATACCTTGCATTCCGTGTACGCCCTAAATTCCGTGAAATTCGTAAATTCCTTAAATTACGCGAATTTCTTGAACATTCTGAATTCCTTGAAATCCTTGAATTCCATACATTTCTTGAATTCCGTAAATTCCTTAAATTACCTGAATTCCGTAAATTTCTTAAATTTCGTAAATCCTGGATTATTTCAATTTCTTTAATTCCGTAAATTCTTGAAATACCTTGAGTTCCTTGAATTTCACGAAATCCTTTAATCCCGTGAAATCCGTGAACTCTTTGAATTCTGTGAATTCTTTGAAGTCCGTAAATGCAAACGATTCTGATAACCCCCGAGTATCTTTCTTTTTGCAAACGAAATCACTTTTGGATTTTCCGGACCTGAAATTTTCGGGTTCCTGAACATTTTCGAGAACTCAAATCACTTCGAGAACCCGCAATTTTTCGAGCTTTTGAAAGTACTCGGCCCGGTCGAGTATCGGACTTCAGGATTTTTGAACAACCTTAGCAATTTTTAAGAACATTATAAAATCGTTAAAGACTTGAATAAATAAAACTCAACACTCCCGATAAAAATTCATCTTTTTTTGTTGAAGATTTCGCTTTTTTAGAAAATTTAATATATTTTAACTTGAAATTTTCTTTACAAAGCCGCGAAAAATGTAATTTTGGACTGGGAAAACTGGAAAATAGCACGGAATTTTTTTTTGATATTCAAGTAACCATCCTACGTAGTTACAGATTTTTTTACCCGAAAAATATATAAGACAAGTATTATATATACGTGAAAAATGACTTTTCCTTGCTTTCCACCTACAGGTTACTATAAGATTGAGCAGGATTTTCAAAAGCAAGGTTAATTAAATACAAACTCTAACTGTTGCTTTTAAAAAGTATGTCTCAAAAACTGATATACTTCAATATGGATTTCTAGTTTATCGCATCTTCCCAGAACATAATTTTATGTTTAAAAGTTTCCCCCTAATTTTTTTCCTTGGATGTGGGATGACAATTTGATAAGTTGTGGCAACCTTTTTTTATTCTTTTAACCAATATCAATTTAATTCTTTGATCACTCAGTGGAAGTACCGAACCCGAGTATACATTGAAGGTGAATATTGAAACATTCATCTTTAAACCAAAATAAAGTATCAGCGTTTTGTAAGAATTGTAAGAATTTCCAAAAAATAAATCAACGCTGTTATTAAGACTTTCAGAATTGAAGAATATTTGTTTGACTAATCTATAAAAGTGAATAAATTTCGAAGCTAAATTTTTAAAAGTTATTCAATGTCATTTTTGAATGCTAAAAATTGAACTATTTCAAAAAAAGCATTAGAATTTCATGATTTTCCATTATAAATATGAAACACTAAAGAGTCTCCAATTGCAAATATTCAATATTCAAGAATTTCCAATTGCAAATCTTCTAAATTGAACAATTCAAAAAAAAGTTGAAAGTTATATGCCTTTCAAATATAAATCTGAAAAATTAAATAATTTCCAATTCTAGATATATTTCCAGAACTTTTAAATTCTAAATTGTAACACCTTAGAATTGTATAACATTGAATTGTACATCTTTGAAGTTAAAGACTTGAAGAATTTTTAATTTTTAAAATTTCCCACTAAAAATTATGCAAGTCTTATATTTTTTAATAAAAAATTCTATAATTTTTACTGCTTACATTTGAAATTATTTTTAACTTGGAACACTCGGAATAGAAAACTCTTCACTAATAACAAAATTTCTCTTCTACGGGCTGTAACACATTGTGTTTGGTGGAAGGCTTGAGCATGTTGGACAAGGGGGTCAAACGGACCTCGGCTCGTATTTACACACACAGGAGACTCCTAACTGTGCACGTCTTAATTAGTGATATTAGGCTTTTAGGTAAAGAAATGATTGGAGATAGATCAACGATTATTTTTCGTCCTGTCGGCTCAGAAAAATTGCCTCGCTCACAACTCCTTGATTTTAAAAATTTGTCTTAAAATTATTCCTTATAAACTAACGTACAACCACGCTTCAATGCTACTTTAATTCTGCGACTGCTGGTTCTTAT
>JAWWEA010000115.1:1903489-1914460 GCA_035222095.1 Andricus quercuspetiolicola | reverse complement strand
AAGATGTCGAATCTTTAACTAGAATAATTGAATTTTTGACCAAAAAGATAAACTTTCAACCAAGAAGATTAATTTCTATAAAAAAAGATCATTTTCAACCAAAAATTGAATAATTACATTTTTAGTAAAAAAATTAATGCTCAACCAAAGAGATAAATTTTTAACTAAAATTATGGAATATTCAACTGGCATAATAGCTACATTTTCAGTTAAAAAAATGACTTTAAAGTTTCAATCAAATAGCCCATTTTTCAACCAAAGAAATGAATTTTTAATTGAAATGATGAATTTTCAACCAAAATTTTATTTTATTTCCAACCTAAAAGATGAATTTTCAACTGAAATGATAAATATTTAACTGAAATACTTTAATTTGTAACAGAATTTTCAACGAAATAGTTGAATTTACAAATAAAAAAAACAAATTTTCATCCAAATTGTTGAATTTTTAACTGGGAAAGATCAATTTTTAATAAAAAATGAAACAGTTCAATTTTCAGTTGAAGAAATTAATTTTCAACAAAATTGATGAATTTTTAACTAAAATGATGAATCTTCAACTTGAATAATTGAATTTTTTTTACCGAAAAGATTAATTTTCAACCATAAAGATTAATTTTCTACAGAAAAAGACGAATTTTCCACAAAGTACATAATTTTTCGGACAAATAGTCAAATTTTCATTTAAAAAAAAATAAATTTTCAACAAAAAATAGAATAGTTACATTTTTCTGTTAAAAATTTCATTCTTAACCAAAAAAAAACGGATTTTCAGCGAAATAGTTACATTTTTAGTTAAAAAAACTGATTTTCAAGAAAGTAGTTACATTTTCGAACAGAGATGAATTTTCAATTAAAATTAAGAATCATCAACCAAAAAAATTAATTTTTAACAAAAGATTTAATTTTTAACTAAAAAAGGATAAATTCGCAACGAACAATATAACAAAATTTTCAATTATAATTCAGAAATATTTCTTCTTTGAAATAATACTTTCTTTATGCATAATTTGGAAGAAGGAATTTTCAAATCGTGACCAATTCTGACTTGCAACAGGGTTTTTTTACTTTCCTTTCTTCTAAATCCAAATTATAATTCTTTTAAAAAATTCCCATTCCATCTCAAAAATACCCTGTTCCAAGTCTTATCTCGACGCTCTGCGACTGCAGATAAAGTATAAATCATTTTTCTAAATTAACCAGAATTATCATTAAAATGATGAAAACTTGAATTTGACTGCGATGCGAATTAAATTGCCAGTTTTTAAAATAAATTCCCGGTCAAGTCGCCACCCTGAAAATGTATAATATTCTTACGGTTAGCAGGTTCAGCCAAGGCTATGAGTCCTTCAATCGTCGCAATGCATTCCAACGTGAAAGATAATTCAGAATCGTTTGTCACTTGCTTGCTCTGCTCGCTATACAAAAATTCTACTATTCGTGGTGCCAGAGCATGAATGTACGGCGTGCTGATGCTGCGTTCTGGATGCAAGAAAATCGTCCTCAAAGTTTGAACGCATTTCAATTTGATCTGTAATATAATTATTATAATTAAAAATCTTAAACATTTCAAATTAACAAACAGAAGTTCATTGAATTAAGCAGAATTAAGTAAATTTAGAAGAATTAAAGTGAATTAAAAAAATTCATAGCAATTTCCAAGAATTTGAAAGAATTCGATTGATTTCCGTAAAATTGGAATGAATTTAGCGGGATTTCAGGGAAACGAGATAAATTCGATGAAATTCATAGAAATTCATGGTGAATTTTCAAAAATCAAATTAATTTAAAAAAATTCAAAAATATGAAAAAAACTTAATTGAATTCGGCAACTCTGAAATGAGCTTAGAAAAATTCAAGGAAATTCAAAAGAATTTGATGAAATGCCTGAGAATTCAAGGTGTGATTAAGACACTTCAGGATCAATTAAATTAAAAAAATTTTGTAAATCACAGAAATCTATTGAATTAAACAGAATTAAGTAAATTTAGAAGAATTAAAGTGAATTGAAAAAAATCTATGGCGATTTCCAAGAATTTAAAAGAATTCAGGATAAATTCATAAGACTTCAAAACAACTCAATTTGAATTCAAAAGAACTCAAATGGATTTGAACAAAATTTAAAAAACAAAAAAATTTCGATTGATTTCCGTAAAATTGGAACGAATTTAGAGGGATTTAAGGGAAACGAGAAGAATTCGATGAAAGTCATAGAAATTCATGGTGAATTTTAAAAAATCAAATTAATTTTAAAAAATTCAAAAATATGAACAAACTTAATTGAATTCTGCAAATCTGAAATGAGCTTAGAAAAATTCAAGGGAATTCAAAAGAATTTGATCAAATGCCTGAGAATTCAGGGTGTGATTAAGAAACTTCAGGATCAATTAAATTAAAAAATTTTTTAAATCACAGAAATCTATTGAATTAAGCAGAATTAAGTAAATTTAGAAGAATTAAAGTGAATTGAAAAAATCTATGGCTGTTTTTAAATTTTGTAAATAAAATAAAAGTTAAAACAAATTTTGTAAATTTTGAGTGCGATCAAGTTTCTACATGATGATCAAGATTTCAGGATAGATCGCAAAGCTTTTAAAAATTATTTTAGTTTTTAGAGGTTTATAAAAATTATATTTTGTCCTAGAAAAAAAGTATTGAAATCTGAGAAGATTTCTGAAAATTGGACATATTATGTAGATTAAACAAAAAATATCAGAAATTTTTTCCAAGCCTTTAAAATTTATTATAATTGTATGGGGTTTATAAAAATGAGATTTTATCAAAACTGGAAACATTGAAATCTTACAACAGTTTTGAAAATTGGGCATATTTTGTAGATTAGTAAAAAAAATTAATATTATGGACGTTTTGAAAATTCTGAAGTTATAAGGAACAGTAAGGGATCTAAAATGCAACTTTTCAGTGCTAAGTTGTTTTCGATTTTCAATTGTTATTCTTTTTGACACACCAGGGTGGCCGGAAGTTTTCATTTTCAAAATTCCCTGACAAAATTATAATCTTGCAACATTTTTAACATAGAATCTTTTATAAATAGAATGAAATGATTTTAAATTTTAATTTATTATTCTCAGAACTACCACAGAATAATTCACTTGACAAAAGTGACCTATTTAAGTCGAAAAAGCGACCAAAAGTGACCAATTTCTAACCCAAAAAATGACCAACGTGCATTAATAATATGACTAATGTTCTTTTAAATTTTTAAAAATTGAAAAGAATTCGATTCATGAAATTTCAAAATAATTCAAGTTATATTCACAAGAATTCAAGTGAATTGAAAAAAATTGGAATAACCAAAAAAATTTCATTGATTTCAGTAAAATTCAAGTGAATTTAGGGTAATTTCTGTTAGCAAAGTTCAGGCAAACGAGCGCCTGGAAAACAAACACAGCACTTGAGAATAAAGAACGGTATATATTGATAAGGTCGAATATAGATACATATGGAGGATACAAAAGATGTGTCTTGCACACTGATCGTGAATCAACTAAACTGATCGACAGACGTAGACACAGAAAACGATACATCTCCGTACGCGACACATAGGCGCCCTCTAGTGACAGAGGTTGGAACATATTTGAATTAACAAGTCCAACAATTTCAAGTAAATGAAAAAATTTCGATGAAAATCATAAAAAATTCCAGTGAATTGAAAAATATGAAAAAATTAATTAAAATCAGTAAGTTTGAAATAAGTTTAGAAAAATTCTAGAGAATTCAAAAGAATTCAATAAAATGCCTGAGAAGTCAAGTTGAGTTTAAAAGACTTCAAGATGAATCGAGCAAAAACTAAAGAAAAAATCTGTTCGTAGAATTGAGAGAATTTAGAAGAAATCATATGAATTCGACAAATTCAAGATAATTTCAAGGAATTTAAAAGAATTTAGCATAAATTAATAAAAATTCATCCCGAATTCCAAATAATTCTACCAAATCTGATATTTCCTGAAATCCCGGAAAATTTAACAAAATACCTCGAGATCTTTCAAATTTTTTTTCAAAAAATACCCTAAAATATTTCAAATCTATTAAAAGCTTATTAAATTACTAAATCAATAAAAAAAATTCCTTGGAATCATTCAAAATTCCCTCAAATTGTAAAATCGTTCCATACCCTCTAAAATTCTAGGAAATTGTTCAAAACGTAAAAATTCCTTGGAAGTTCCAATAATATACCAAAATCTTTCAAATTCTTTAGAAAATGTATAAATTATTGAAATTATTGAAAATTATTGAAAATTATTGAAAGTTCCTTGGAGTCTTAAAACGCCCAAGAATATTTCAAATCCTTTCAAGTCTTTTGAAATCCCTTCAAACTTTTGAAATCTCTTGAAAATGAGTTTGAATCTTTTAAAATATCCTAAAATATTTTAAATCCTTCGAAATCCCATTAAATTACTGAAATCGATTATTAATTTTTTGGAATATTTTAAAATCTCAAATTGCAAAATCGTTTCATACCTTCTGAAATTCTACGAAATTCTTTAAAACCCCACGAAAATTTGGTCAAATCCCTTTAAAGTATTCTTCTAAAAAGCCCTAAAATATTTCAAATCCTTTGAAATTCCTTGAAAATATTAAAATAAGTTCAAAATTTCTTGGAATGTTTTAAAATATCTTAAAATATTAAGAAAACCCCATTAAGAACCCATTAGATTATTAAAATAAATGGAAAATTCCTTGGAATCTTTAAAATTGCCTCAAATATTTCAAATGCTTTGAAATCTTTTGAAATTCCTTGCAATTTTTTAAGTGTTCAAAATTCCTTTTTCTAACATTTTTTAAAATACCCTAAAACCTTTAAAATCCCTTCAAATTATTGCAATCGATTAAAAATTCGTTGAAATCCTACGAAATCCCTTAATTCTTCTGAATAAATTCTTTGAAATCCAATAAAATATTATAAAATCCCATGAAATTCTAGGAAATCTGATATTTCCTCAAATCCTGGAGATTTTTTTTAAATACCTTGAGAGTTCTTAGAATCCCTTAAAACCATTGAAATGCTAGGAAATCTTATAAAGACACTTTTATAAAATCGTTCCATATATTCCCAAATTCTTGCAAATTCTTTAAAATCTTATGAAATTTTATTCAAGTCCCTTAAAATCATAAAAATTCTTGGAAATTTCTTGAAAATTGTTTAATCTCTTAAAAATTCCTCGAATTCTTTTAAAATAGCCTAAAACATTATAAATTCCTTGAAAATCTATGAAAATTCATAGGAATTTTTTTAAATTCTTGAAAATTCTGTGGAATTTTTAACAATACCGTAAAGTTTTTTAAATCCTTTGGAATCACTTCGAACTATCAACAAATCCTTGGAATTTTTTAAAATATCCTAAAATATTTCAAATCCTTTGAAATATTCTGAGATTCCTTGAAATATTTTGAAATCCCTTGAAACTTTTTTAAGATCTTAAAAATTCCTTGGAAGTTTTAAAAATAGATCTTTCAAATCCTTTAGAATCACTTCAGGGTATTGAAATCTCTAAAAAAAATCCCTAAAATCTTTTAAAATATCCTAAAATATTTAAAATCCTTTGAAATCTTTTTAAATCCCTTGAAACTTTTTAAAGCTCTCGAAAATTCCTTGAAATTCTTAAAAATATTGAAATATACTAAAAAATTCTTGGAACCTTTAAAATACCTTAAAATATTTCAAATTTTATGAATTCTGTTGAAATCACATAACAATTTTTAAAGCTTGTAAAGATTCCTTGGAATTTTTAAGAATACCCTAAAATATTTCAAATCCTTGTAAATCTTTTGAATGTTCTTAATACTTTTTAAAGCTCTTGCAAATTCCTTGAAATTCTCAAAAACACCATAAAATCTTTAAAATCTTTTAGATTCACTTTCAAATTACTGAAATCTATGAAAAATTTCCTGAAACCTTGTAAAATACCCTAAAATATTTTAAATCCTTGAAATCCCTCGAAAATTTTCAAAACTATAATACAATAAAATATTTTAAAATCCCGTGATATTATATTAAACGTGATATTTTCTGAAATACTGGAAAATGTATTAAGATACCTTGAGAGATTTTAAAATCCCTTAAAAATCATTGAAATGTTTGGAAATTCATTGGAATTCTAAAAAATACCCTAAAACCTTTAAAATCCCTTCAAATTATTGAAATCAATTGAAAATTCCTTGAAATCTTTCAAAATATACTAAAATCTTTCAAATTCTTTTTTGAAAATATCTTGAAATATTTGAAAAGTCTTTAAAATCCTATGAATGAATCACACAAAAAGTCAATAATTATTAACAATCAATGCGGATATTGCTGCTATCATGCTTTTAGTATTAGAAAACAACTACTTCAATTATACTTACAAAAAAAACTCGTGATTGAAGCGTATATAACAGTGAAAAGCTAAATTATGTACTTTTGAAAGCTAACAGTGTCACTAACTGGTGTCCTTACCTTATAGTAACTTTATTTTTAAAAAGTGACTAAAAAATTATTTCAGAAAAAAAAACTGACTAAGAGTGACTACGTGGCAGCTCTGATTATTCTTGACAGTTACTTAAAATGCCTCTTACAGAAATCCACTGACTTCTGACATTTTTTTCAAAATCCCTGACTTTCCGTGACTTTTCCCTGATCGTCAAGTTTTCCCTGGCCTCCGACCACCCTGACCCACCCTGATAAGCAGTCAGACTTGAATTATAGCTTACCGAAATATTTTCCGACTGAATGGCTTGCCGGAAGTGATTGATGCAGGGAAATTGCAGATTGGGTGCACTCACGACTTCCGGCAACGCGTGAAGGACAAATACAGCGATTCCCAACATCATCGCAACTTCGTCCATTTTTGTTTCATCGCTCCCTGAAAATTAAAACAAAATTAAAAATATATTGAGGTACAAATAGTGATGCAGTCCTAAAAGAAAAAGTTACTATTATATAATAAGTGGAAATAACGTTACGAACTTAAATAACATTTAGTACTTAAATCCAATAAGAAAATCCTACTATGTTTTTGGGTAAAAGATTATTTTTTTATTTAAAAGGCTGCTATTATACTTTTGGTTCGGAAATTTACATCGCTTGGTTAAAAACTCTATTATTTGGTTGAAAATCGAATTATTTTATTGAAAATGCAACTATATTGCTAAAAATTAATCTTTTTTTTTATCAAAAATTCAACTACTTTGTTGGAAATTCATTCATCTTTTAGATGAAGGTTGATCGCTTTTGTTGAAAATTTATCTATTTTAATGAAAATTCGTTTCATGTTTTGTTGAAAATAAATTTTTTGATACTGACGATTGACTATTCCATTTCTGGTTGAAAATTGATCTTTTTCAGTTAAAAATTTGACCACACGGTTAAAAATTTATCTTTTTTTTTAGTTGGAAGTGCAACTTTTTGGTTGAAAATTCATATACTTTGTTAAAAATTCGTCTTGGTAGAAATTTAGTCTTCTTGGTTGAAAATGTATCATTTTTGGTTAAAAATGCAATTGTTTGGTTGAAATATCGACTGTTATATGCTTCGTTGAGATTTCATCTATTTTTTATTGAAAAGTCAATTATTTGACTTAAAGTTGAACTACTTTGTAAAAAAAAATTTTGTTTATTAAGGATTCTTAATTACTGTTGAAAATTCAACTAATCGCTTTCAAATGAACGTTTATGTTAAAAATTCTAGTGTTTTGTAGAAAATTCATCTTCTTGATTTCAAAATTCAATAATTTGTTAGAAAATTAAACTATATGGTTGAAAAATCATATTTTTGGGCTGTTTTTTGTAAAATTCATCTTCTTAGCTTGAAAATTCAATCATTTGTTAGAAAATCAAACTATTTGGTTGAAAATTAAATTTTTTGATTGAAAAATCATATTTTTGGTTTGAAAATTCTACTTTTTTTGTAAACAATACGTCTTTTTAGCTTTAAAATTAAATGATTTTGTTGAAAATCCATGTATTTTGTTCAAAATTCGTGTTTTTCGGTAGAACATTAATCTTCTTGGTCGAAAATTCATCTTTTTGGTTGAAAATTTAACAACTTTGTTCAAAATTGAACTATTTGCTTTTATATGAACTTCTATGCCAAAAATTCTACTGTTTTGTAGAAAATTCGCCTTTTTCACTTGAAAATTCAATAATTTAGTAGAAAATTAAACTATATGGTTGAAACATTATATTTTCGAGTTGATAATTCAACTTTTTTGTAAATAATTCGTCTTTTTGGCTTTAAAATTAAATAATTTTGTTGAAAATTCATGTCGTTTGTTCAATATTCGTCCTTTTGTTAGAAAGTACATCCTTTTGGTCGAAAATTTAACAAATTTGTTGAAAATTGAACTATTTGCTTTTAAATGAACTTCTATGCCAAAAATTCGACTGTTTTGTAGAAAATCCATCTTTTTGGCTTCGACTTTTTACCTTAAAAACTTTACTCCTTTGTTGAGAACTCATCTTGCATGATAGAAAAATCATCTTTCTTGGTTGAAAATGAAACTTTTTAATGAAAATTATACTGCCTTCTAAAAAATTCGTCTTTTTGTCTTGGAGATTCAAATATTTGATTGAATTTTAATCTTTTTTGTTTGAACATTTGAGCATTTGATTGAAAATGCATCTTTGTATGCTGAAAATTCAACTATTTGCTTTTAAATGAACTTTTACGCCAAAAAATGTGCAGTTTTGTAGAAAATTCATCATTTTGGCTTGAAAATTCAACCATTTGGTAGAAAATTAAACTATATGGTTGACATTTCAACTTTTGTGTGGATAAATCGTCTTTTCAGCTTTAAAATTAAATAATTCTGTTGAAAATTTATGTATTTTTTTCAAAATTCGTCTTCACAGGGAAAACTATAAACTTGTTGGTCGAAAATTCATCTTTTTGATTGAAAAATTACCAATTTTGTTGAAAACTCGTTTTTTTTTTCAAAGTTTTTTTTATAAGTCTTTATCTGAAAATTGAACTATTTCATTTTTGGTTGAAACTTTATCCTGTATATTTGTATAAGTTAAAAATTGAACTATTTGTTAAGAAATTCATGTATTTTGTTGAAAAGTCGTTCTTTTGGGCAGAAAATTAATCATGTTTGTTAAAAATTCAACTTTTTGTTTGAAAATTTAACTATTTGGTAGAAAATTCATATTTTTTGTTGAAAAGTCGTCTTTTGAGCACAAAATTATTCCTGTTTGTTGAAAGATTAACTTTTTGGTTGAGAAAATCTTGAAAATCTATCTTGTTAAAAAATCATCGTTCTTGACTAAAAACTATCTTTTTTGTTAAAAATACATCTTTTTCGATTTAAAGGTCCACAGTTTTCTAAAAAGTTTGACTTCTTAGCTCAAAAACTTTGCACTTTTGTTGAAAATTCATCTTTCATGGTGGAAAAGTCATCTTTCTTGATTGAAAATGACTTTTTTAATGAAAATTCAACTGTCTTCTTAAAAATTTGTCTTTTTGTCTTGAAAATTGAAATATTTGATTGAATTTTAATCATTTTTGTTCGAAAATTCGACTACTTGATTAAAAATTCATATTTGTATGCTGAAAATTCAACTATTTTGTGAAAAATCAAATTATTTTTTGAAAATTTAACTATTTTGTTGAAGTCATCATTTTTGGTCGAAAATTCAACTCTGTTGTTAAAAATTCATCCTTTTGGATTAAAAACTCATCTTTCATGGTGGAAAAGTCATCTTTTTTTATTGAAAATGATATTTTTAATGAAAATTCAACTGTCTTCTTAAAAATTGAAATATTTGATTGAATTTTAATCATTTTTGTTCGAAAATTCGACTATTTGATTAAAAATGCATCTTTGTATGATGAAAATTCAACTCTTTGGTAAGAAATTCAACTATTTTGGGAAAAATCAAATTATTTTTGGAAAATTTAACTATTTTGTTAAAGTCATAATTTTTTGTCGAAAATTCAACTCTGTTATTAAAAATTCATCCTTTTGGATTAAAAATTCATCTTTTATGCTAAAAATCATCCTTCTTGGTTGAAAATTTATTATTCTTGGTTAAAAAGTAATTTCTTTGTTAAAAATTAGACTGTCTTCGAAAAAATTCGTCATTTGTCTTGAAAATTGTACTATTTGGTTAAATCTTTAACTATTTTTTGGAAAACTCGTCCCTTTTACGGAAAAGTTCATCTATCAGGTTAATACAACTTTTTGATTAAAAATTAATTTTTTCTTCAAAATTTGCCTTTTTGTGTTGAAAGCTTATCTCTTTGGGTAGAAAATCCTTTTTGGTTGAAAATTCACTTATTTTGTTGAAAGTGCAATACATTTCGGCTTGAAATCTTAGGAATTTAAAGTGTTTTCCATTGAATTCAATACGTTATCTACATTAATTTCATTTAAAAGACGTAAAGGCTAGGATTTTAATTTATAAAAATCCTTACCAGCTTTTGCGAGGTCTATTATTTTTGCAAGAGCGCTTTGCAGAAGCGAAGTCCATTGTTCCTGACTTCGAGGATCCCTTGAATATTTATTGACTGTGAGAGTTTTGAGACAATGTAGTGCACCATGCACTGTAGTTTCAGATCCTGTTCTGATGATATCATTATCGGTTCGAATTGCAGTTTCTCGAATTACTCCCGTTGTCAAAAAAAGCAAAGTCGGTAGAATCGTTGAGGCTCCTGTAAAAAAGAAGATTGTTTTGTTTTAAATTCTTAGTTTTCAAACCCAACATTGCACTTTTTTTACAAATAATAAACTTATAATATAAATTAAACAGGCCTCCGATCAACACGAAATCTTTTTAAATAAATCACATAAGGCAAAGACACCATTTAGTGACACTGTTAGTATTCAAAAGTACGAGATTTAGCTTTTCACTGTTGTATACGCTTCATTCACGAGCTTTTTTTTTGTAAGGATAAGTAAAGTAGTTGTTTCTTAATACCAAAAGCATGATAGCAGCAATGTCCGCATTGCTTGTTAATAATTATTGACTTTT